>JAQFYC010002846.1:0-23292 GCA_034694165.1 Tomocerus mixtus | reverse complement strand
AGGTTTGGAGAGGGGGCGCTTATTAGAGAGTGGGCGCTTATTAGGGAGTGGGCGGCAATTAGAGTAAATACGGTAATTGGTAAAATGCTGATTCATGTATAGCACATCGTAGTACATATGTCACCTTCTTCTATATAATGAGAAATTGTAAATGTTCATAGAAATTCAGAATTGATAAGTAATCTTCCGCTAATTATATGAATACATATTCTCCAACCTTGTTCTTCTCCACGCACGGGCAGGAACATTGTTTGAAGAATTAGTAATTATTAATTTAACATAATTTACTGCGCATTTACAATAAAATTCACATAATTGCTTTCTCCCGCTGTAAAATAATTAAATATGCTTGCTATCTGTAAATAATGTAGTGAAATTAATGACATTCCAAAAGCATTCTCGATGATAAAGGATGTTTTATCAATGTGACAAAACTTTTAGAAACTACAACAACACTACCTGAACTTTTGTGCTGTAGCTGTAGTAGCTAGTGGTAAGAATTTTGCAAGTTCATCGTCGGATAGCCTGATCTCATCCCAGTTTCTGCTTCAGAGCAAAACGTTTTTTAAAGTTTAGCATCGAAGGAACAATAGAAAAATGGCAAGTTGAGCATATTGTATACAGTTTGTATTTACATACTATCTTATTAACTACATAGGGAGTTATACATACATATATTATTATCAAGCTATGCGTATACACAATACAGTCTACAGTTTACACTGTACTGGATATATTACATAATATGCTCCAGCGAGCATACATGTACAGACTCAATTCAACTCTCAATCAAAGTGAAAAAATACAATTCTTTCTTTTTAAGTTATGTTGTACATATTTATGTATATATTTTGAGATATAAAATTTTAATGGCTCTTGAAGCATACTGTAGGTTTATACTTAAATATTTTATCTCAGTATATACACTACATTTATGTGTAGATATAAGTATACGTAAATACCTATATAAAATATGTCTCTCAATTTTGTGCTTGTCTTTGGAAATCATTGTCAGTATAATTCTTGGAACTGCTTGAAATATTTAACCATAATACTTTGAACATTGAGTGTAGAGAACAAGGAGTATGGTAGTATTATTGTATAAAGTATCTTGAGTTCCACTTGAACATCTAGCGTCACCGTCTACCTGGGAGGCACAAAAAGTAAAGGGAAGGTAAAGTAGAGCTTAGAGGAGGACGACGAAGAGATTTTAATCCAAAGAATACCATGCTGCTATGTTGTAGCTGTGGTTGTACTGTACTTCTTGTGCATACAGGTAGGAATCTTTTAAGAAGCTTGATTTCAACTCTGCAACTACAACTATAGTGTTACATCAGAATTTGTGCAAAATAGGAAAATACGATATCGTCTCCTATCCTATTACATTACATTTTACAGTGGATTTCTGTTGTGGACATCTGCTCCACTCCACTCTATTTCTTCTTCTTCTTACTAAACTCAATTCGACTACACTTACATTTTACACTCTACACTCTGCTCTACCTCTCTTACTATAACAAACATCTCATCTCATCAGAAATTCGGGGAATTGAGCTGCCTTATTCTTTCTTTCTTCGCGTCTCGTCCCTTCCAGCTACAGAAAACTAAACTACACTAAACTAAACGCAACTACATACACTTATACTTATACTTATCATAGTGCACTGTAGTGTTGTGTTCTGGAGTACAGTGTACTGTACTGTACTAACATTCACAATATTACATTAACAACTACACCAAGAAAAGAGGCAGACAGTTCCATTTCCAGGTAAAATACAAACCATAACGCCAAACATGAAAGAGATTTTTTTTCACTTTTCAAAACCAACTTCCGTTCTGTCGATCCATGCAGCTTGCAGATGCTTCTCTGTCGTCTCGCTTTCCCTACTCAAACTGACAACCCTACCTAACACACATACGGCACAAGGCAGGGTTCCCTATTACAATACAATGCAGTACCCCACTTTCACTTTCCAAGCTCCTATACTAATAGCTAATCAAATCACGCTTTCCCCAATCTAAAATCAAAGCCCACTGATGTTGAGTAAAAATGTAAAACTAAATTTAATTACATTTACAAGTAATCTGAAACCAGATCGATTTTTATAATTAAGTACTATTTTTTCTTACACCTGCCATTTTAGTATTTTACATAATAGAGAATATTAAAACTAATTGGACTACAAAGTAAGGAGACTCAAGACATACTCTACACATGTACAAAGAAACGTTTAATATAAAATGTAGGACGAAATAACATCTGAATGATAATTTCTTTTGAGCTCACTCACAATCAGCCAAGTTGAAGCAACTATAAGCCTCAAGGCACACTTTGTAAAAAACTGAGACATTGTAAAATTGAATAAGGAATAGTGAAAGAAAAACTAAAGCTAAGTGCCTAAGAATGTACTACAGAATTAGTACCGAGTTACTTCATCTTTGTATAGCCAGAGGGAAAACGACTCAAGGAATTCTTATTTTTTAATTCTCTTGTACGCCCTCTCCATTACCCAAGGTACTGACTTCACTTTCACTTACATTAATATTAAACTCAAATTGTAAGCGACACCAATTTACATTGCAGTTGTGTTTTAGAGGAAACTTATTGCTCTAGTTCTACTTTCTCCTTTTGCTAAGTGCTGTAACAGCATATACATAATATTCCAGTTAGGTGAGTAATGTAAGTAGTAGTATTAACGATAATATTGTGTCAGGAATTTGGAAAACATGTTAAAATCTAATGCGTATTTACACAATGTATGCTACATTTTGTCTAAACATCATAATAATCACAAAACGTCAGCAAATAATCATGAATTGACATTGAGACAATGTCACACAACATAACAAGTTACACACACGGCAACACAATATTATACATAATATATTAAATAGTAGGCTCAGTAAATGAAGGAGACCGTAGGAACTATCATAACATTATTACCAGAAAGCTTACGTTAGCAATTTACATGAAAGCAATGAAAATTTACTATATGTGCTGTTGTGGCTGAATATTATAGGTATTAGGACAGGAAACATTATATACTACAGTAGTACAGTGTTTGAATGTAATGTAGCAACAGTTATGGTGCCCTCATCGTCAGTTCACTCATTCTTTCTGGTAATTTCAAAGCAAACATTTATTATTGACATTATCAGTCGAACCTATTGTTTACCATGCTTTTTGAGCTGGAGACTCCATAGCCCTATGTAGTATTTAATATAGCCCCTATTTATCCAGAGGGATATATTTAGTATATTACTGTACTATGTTGTAAGTATGTAGTAATAGGAAGTATAATGACTACTTGTAGCTACGGCTTAGATTTTACTTTGCATAAAGTATGTATTATCCATAGCAGATATCTTGTTCAATAGCTGTAATAGTAATTTTGTACAGTAGTATGTAATAGGAGTTAAGGAATTCAAACTGAGAGACATCAAATTGTCGAATGTAGTAAATGCATACCTAGCTAAGTACATACTTACATAGGTAAAAGCAACAGTGGGATGGAATGGACTGGAAAAGTGTAAGAGTCGAGTTAGAGAAGAGGGTCGAGCTGAGCGTGAGCTAAACAAGCAATACGCTAACTAACGTACAGTACAGATACATAAGCCAAATCAAGCTTGAGCAAAGGATTTGTGAAGGTGAAGCATAGTAACAGAGGCTAGTGCTAGTGCTAGTGCTGTTAAAGTAGGTAAAACGAGGAGAAAGTAGAAGAAAGCATTTTCCCTAGGCTTTCTCCATGCAATGCCAGGCCAGGCCAGGGCAGGAAGCCAAAGCCAAAGCCAAAGCCAATCCAATAGTAGACTACATAGGAGAGTGGAGTTAAATACGGGAAAATATTTCTGTCTCAAACTGTGAGTTGGATAGTTTAGTTGCTCTTGCTCTTCCTCTTGGTCTTGGTCGCAGTTGCTGTTCGTCGTCACGTCAGAGCAGACCAGAAAGAAAGAACTCGATTGCCTACAGAATTACGTTCTACTCAAACTATAACGTAACCCAAGTTCGGAGTTCTTCCTAAATATACGTAGTAAATACATATGTACCTAACTACTTGATACTTACATACAAGAGCTCAGAAGAGTAAAAGACCTGACCATCCTGCACTATTTCGCATCACCATCAGTCACAAGTGAAAGTAAGTTGTGTGCTCAAAAACATTTTTCTGTAGTACTATATAGCTTGTATGTGAATGTGTGCACTAACTATATTATTATATATTCTCTCTCTGTGTGTGTATGTGGACTGAATGTATACTTATGTTATGTAGTATCTTCCTGCCTTGTCTTGCCTTGGCTTTGGCTTTCTTCGTTTACTCATCGGCTCAAGGAAGAAAGTCAATTCCTTCGTCTGTTCTCTCTGTGTCCCTCTTACTTTCCCTCTTCTGCTATCTATCTGCTTTCTCTATCTCTCTACTTTTACTCAACACTATTTACTAACTGCATGTACCAACCATAGCAGACCAAAACACTTTTATTCCTCTGGCATGGCCCCATTTCTAACAACATCTTATTTTATTCTTCAACAGGATATTACTGCAGCCAGACGTACAGTACACACTCCACGCCACGCAAAAAGCCACGCTGTCCAGAGTCCAGGCCAACCAGTTTACTACAAAAACTTCAACCAAATAGCCAAACGCTGAACCAGGCAAGTACTTACTATAATACAACTGTCTCCACTTTACCTCTTTGTTGTGTCTATTCTATTCTATGGCATACTTACAGGGATTATCCCTTCACTCATGCCAACAATTTAGGCCCATTTATACATTTTCTTTGCTTTCTTTAAGCGATTCAATTGTTCTACTCATTATATAAAGCATTGTGTGACTTAGATCCAAACTTTTTTATACAATCTTATAATCTTAGGTAGAATTTAATGCGACTAATTACATTTCTCAACTTTTTAAAACGCAAATATACATTAGAAGTTAGAAATTTCTGCATAATACATGTACATCAAAAGCAGCATTACTCAAAATTCCCATTTAAGTAAGCAGTGAAAGGTATAATATTAAATTGCCAGTGCTAAATAATTAAAGGGAGTGATCCATCTAGTTTATCATTTAGATAAATTTGCAAGTCAAATTAAACAATTTCTTAGAATTTGCATATTATGTAGTCGCATTTCGCATTGATCTATGCAAATAATTATGAAAGTAAAAGTTATTTGGCTGGAAGGATTTTGCTCAGCGTAGCATAGTGTGTTTAATTGCAATTTGCAATCAGTTTGGGTTGGATCTGGTTGGACTTGACTCAATGATACCAAATTTCAAAGGAACTACTCTACTGTTTATGGTGTATGTAATGTACCTGTGCGTTTAACTCTACCTCTATCTGTTTTGTCACATTTACTATTAATTGTTTACACTCGAAGTAACAGTAGCCAAAGATAAATAAAGATAAACCGGGAATAATAGAGCGGAGAAGACTATCCAGTGGCAGTGGCATTCGTTGCACTGATACACAGATATTGCCTGCAAGCCAGGAACGGTTTTGTCTATAGAAATAGGTAGTAAATATCTATTAGCAAGTAAAGTACATAAGAACTTTATACAATGCGGGATTATCTGTTTACTTTTTGACTTGTAATAAGTAGACGTACTGACATTACATAGAATTGGTTACGTAGTAGCAGGTATCTGCAATTCAAAGAAATGTATAATATCCGCTTTTACTAATAGTACACATTATACAGTAGTACACTACAGGAGATAGTGGTATTTCGTGGTGTTATGTTACTTTACTGAAGGCGGATGCCAACTATTGGAGATAAAAGCATAGTGAATGAGGCAAGATTGTGAAATTGAACCTTAAAATTAGCATGTAAAGTTAATACAATGAACCCGAGCTGAATTCAATGGAGAAAACTGCATATTATAGTTTAGTAGTGATGTAGTAGATTGGCATAAAGGATAGAGAAACACTTTCATGTGTGTAAAACACAAAATAGTTAGAGAGTTATAGGATATTATTTATATTTGTAAATGGGGATATGAGTGGATGTCTCATAAACTCTGATAAAGTGTAAGAGTGAAGTGGGGAATAGTAGTGTTTGTATTAAATAGCAGTCGTAGTAAAGTAAAATGAATTGCTGTTCTGCTGTAGAGATAGAAAAGCGCTTTAGATAAGTCAACTCAATTCCGAACTCGATGAAACTCTAATGCTTTATTAGAATCGAATAAGTAGATCCATCTACTACATAGAACTATCTGTACTACTGGTTTTACTAGTAGGATTTTATATGTAAACATAGAAAATTGCAATGCAATTTTAAGCTCTTATCCTTCTATTTTCTATCTTCAAAATATCTATAGGGAATACTCGAACCAAGTCGGGCGGGCGGGCAGGCGGGCGGGAGTCCTCTCTTCTCATCTGATCTCAGCGATATAGTTATAAATTTAATACAAGACATAGAAAAGTAAACCAATTCATATTTAGTTTAGCATCGCTACGTTCCCTGGTTCGTTTCCTTTCTGGCTGGAGTCTTTTCTGTACTTTAGAGTTTGCTGGCTGACCTGGCCATACCATACCAGACCACAGACTCACGAACGAACGAACGATCAACAGCAGAGTTCCAGAAACCATGCATGAGCAACCAGAACTATACAGAATACTATATTACGTAAAATACCACAAGTTCTCAGCTTCTACTCCACATTTAAAGCTTACAGTTTCTCCTTTGCTTTGGTTACACTTGCACTAGTATTATAGGTACGTATAGGTAATAGCTACATAATAAACTCTATATTTATTCCTATAGAATTTCAAATGCAATGAGAATGGAAACTCAAGTTGAAACGCATTAGATTACATTACGTTACACTACAATATACTTCAGATATGAAATGAGGAGAATACGATAATAAAGGTGGTGGAGTGGAAATGGAAACGAAACCATGATATGGGAACGATATTTTCCCTCTTATTTCATTCATGTTACAGAATTCGGGAAAATCAGGCAATCTGCACAATACAAACTCCTGTGTACTGTCCTGGAGTATATTTTGTTCCTCAGTACCACACTATTATGGTCATCTCGATCTCCATATTTCATGCCTCCTGTAGAGCTTTAAGATTAAGAATCATAGGAGTCTATTTTCGCAAAATAGCACAGCGAAAGCATATTTTATTTTAAATTCCAATTAAAGGATATGTACTACATATATAGTAGTTTTATATGTACATGTTGTGTCATACTGGGGCAACGCTATTAATGTTAAAGATTTCTCCATAACAAAACTGAAGCACTCCCAATACAAAGTACATCACATACACAAAGCAGTATTTATAATACCTGGCTATAAATGAATTCATATTGGGAAAGTAGGAAAAAGTGTCTGAACTGATTTCGTAATATAATATAGATAGAATAAATTAGTAGTCACCGTTAGTCCTAGTTTACATTTTTAAGCTTTCACAACAATGTTAAAATTACACATCATTATCTACAGACGTCAAGGTAGATTTTGTTGCAGGATAATATTTATAGATATTTCGAAATGAGTAGTTTTAGTATCAATATTGTGGTGAAAGCTCGACTAACAATGAATTCTGTGGTGCACAGTATGATATTTTTCCTTGTCATCTCAAATACACTTGTATCTCTGTAATGACCATTTAAATTTAGGAAACTCGAAAAAATCTCGCATTTTTTAAATTATTACATAACTTATAGGTATATTTAAATACATTAATATTAAAATCTAATATAGCTGCACACTAGTAATTAATATAATTCCTGGTTGCGTAATTAAGCCGAAGTCGATGCAATCCTATCCTACATACATCACTTGTCCTAGTTACTTTGTGGAGTCTCTGAGTTTGGAAGTTTGTGCACGGTGCCATACCTACATATTTATTGCCTACTCACTTATGAGATTCCAAGCAATGTATTCATAATAATCTATCCGTAGTTTTACGTGAACTGAACTATGTATTTAGTACTTCCAGGAGCAAACTATATGTATTATAGGAAACTCCACACGGGAATTTCCAAACCAGGGCAGAGCTAGCGCAGGCTGCCTTTTTGCCTTTACTTCCCTTCCATTAAATTTTATGCAGACGACTTGTGTTTTGCATTAGGTTCCCCTGTATTACTTATTTGTGTCACTGAAGCTTACTATACATACCATGAATCTCTGTAGTTATAATATTATAATGCATATAAGTATAATAATGTAACCTACTTACACCTACACTTTGGAAAAAACACATTAACTGGAATAGCATAGTAGAAATCCCAATTGCCCATTAAATAAGTATTATTATTATTATTATTATTACAGATACTCATGTTGTAGAAGCTGCCTAAAAGCTATCTGTATTTTAGCTAAGTACATAAAAACATAATTGAAAATTCTCAAAGGCCCAACAGCAACAACTACTAGGTAGGTCAGGGTACATACTCGAATCGAAACTAGAGCAGGGAAACATTTTTCTAGAAACTCCTTTAAAAATAATTAATTTTGCAAGGTACAATATTTTGAGATTATTTTTGAAATGCTTTTTACCTTATCACATCTTAAATAAAATTGTTCGTTGAGGCAAAAGAGAAAATTCGGATTTTAAGGACCTTTGGCTATCTGTGTAGGTAATACAATGTCTAAAGAGCAAATCAATTTTGTTGCTTTACGATCTTAGGATGTGTGCCTCGCTTCAGAGGATTATGTTGTGTTGTATTAAGTGGGTATCTAGGTTAGGTACTGGCTATTAGAGTTTTGATGGGTTTAGTTGCCATCAGCTCGGAATTACTGGTAGCTTTACGTGCATTACATATTTTTTACATTTGCGGATATCTGTTCCATTATGCTATGTAAAATTAGGAAATTGCTAACTGCTCCCAGCACTATATGTTCGTAATTTCTTAGGCTGTCTTTCTCTATGCTCTGCACAGAAGGTAAAAGCTTTTAGGAATGAGTAGCCCGTCTTGTCTGGTCTTGTCTGTGAAAATAGTGTGCCGAAATTGTAAGGAATAAGATGAGGATGAAGCTAAAAAGTAAAGAGATAGGAATAAGGGCTGAGTGAGACTACTAGGTTAGGTAGAATAATATTATAGCAAACCTTCTCATTGCCTTTGGGACATTTCTTTCCAAGTTTCTTCCTACATAATAAAAGTGGTGGAACTGGAAATGATAGGCGAAATTGAGGATGTACCATACATTCTTCGGAGATAAGTAGAAGGTACGTAGCGGAATGTAATGTAAGTGTAAGTAGTAAGTACAGAGGATCCACATACTCAACGGAACACTACACAGGACACGAATATAATAATATTACAGACCAGACCAGAAAAAGATCATCCAATTCATCCAAAAACTAAACTTGGTATGCTATATATTACCTAGTAGTACTATAAGGAAGGCAAGAAAGCTAGGATATTAGGATTGCCTCACTTTCCTCTAGATTTGGCCTGGCCTGGCCTGCTTAGGCTTTGAGTTGGAGTCTTGGCGTTGGCGTCCGGTGGATTTTAAGGAGAAAGGAGTTTCTATTCCTCCACCGTGTGTGTATGTATGTCGAATGCCTTCCGAAAGTCTACGTCTCCCCGCTTTTGTTTGCGTCTTTTCGTTTCTTTTCTACTTCTTATTCGAACGTTAACTCTATTTCATGAGTTTGACTTGACTATTGACTTCAAAGAGGAAATACGAATAAGAAGGAGTCCCAGTTACCCCAGCAAGCAGGAGACAAGACAGACAGACATAGACAATAAAAGTAAACCGTAGAAAGAGAAGGAATCCCGAGCCAACAAATATAATAGAGATAAATACCTATGTAGTACACAGAAGAGAGTAAGTAGTAAGTAGCACATGCAATAATACAACTACAGATAGGTATATAGGCGATATAGGTGTGTAGGGAGTAGGGACTAGGGACACAGACGAATCAAAGTGGAGGTAGATATGTATTACATTATAGAAGGACTAACACTAGGACAGAAGAAATGAATTTCTTTCTTTATGTCTTGGCAGAGAAGCTAAAAGTTTTTCTTATCTTCGGATGAATTGAATTTATACGTACGTTTACGTTTACCTATACGTATGTAGAAGTTAGTTACGTTATGTTACGTTGCTTTATGTTCTTATGTTATGTTACGGTAGGTTGTTAGGGATTTTAATGCACAGCATGATGCTAGAACCAGAGCAAGACAGTACGAGACGAAGTCATTGTAAATTGGTCCCGTATAGAGATAGATGGACTGATAAGTAGATAGATAGGTGGATAGGGATTCTGACCTCTTGAATATTTTACGCAGCAAGATTTCGCGACACATTAAAATCTTTCCTATGTATGTACTGACGGAATTCTGGCAAAAGAGCCATGTATGTGTTATAGGCCTAAAGTTCGACTTACTTCTCTGGATGGCATGGCCATGGCCAACACTCAGTCTGCCTACTACACATCAGGCATCACATCAGCATCATAAATGCATGTTACTACTTATATATACATACAGTTAGAAAACTTTTACTACTTCTCCTTCTCGGGAAATTCTTGAGGAACCAGCAACAGCGTCCAACCTTAAACGCCCAAGCCCATAAAACATTTTCTCAAAATATTTTTGCATTTCACATACTAATAATATCAGAAAATCTATTTCTCTATTTAAGGAATTAATTTGCAATTAAGTATTCATATGCAGATACCTATTTTAATTTGTTAACTAAATATGGTAAGAAAATATATGAATATTTTGCGAATTTGTTTGTGAATGTGACATCCTAAGGTTTTGGCTAAGTGGCCTGAAAAATCATTCCTACTTTCAACAAGTCTGCTTTCCTTTTCTCTACATTAAACCACACTATTTTCTAAACAGAAGAATACTGAGTTCTAGACCTACTTACGCTACGTTAGTTAAGTTTAGTATTGTCATGTAATGTAACCTAGCTACTCTTGTATGCATTGCCTCAGTTTTCCTCTTCCGATATATAAATTCCCGTTTTATTTCATTTCCTTATACTTCCGTTTCTTTTCTTGGCTCTTGCTTCTTACGTAAGAAAAACTGTATGTGTATACTTATACAATATACTATGTATGTACATTACAGTACACTAGAAAGGAATTGTTAAATAGACAATAGATTTTTTATCAAATGAAGCCTATGCGGTAGCAATATATAGTCAAATGGATTCCGCTACTGATAGAAACAAGTACATACATAGGATCAATTGCCTTCTGAACGTAAAATGTCCCTAGTCGATAGTCAACCAAGTTTTTGGAGAAATTGCATGAATTCCTCTTTCATGGCAAGAACAAGAACATAATAAATACCAGACTAGTACCAGCTCAAGCCAGTTGCAGTTTGCAGTAACAGAACTATACCATTCCAGGCATTCAATTCAACATAACAGAATTCCTACCTAAATACATACGGCATAGAAAAATATATTTATATCCTTTCATTCACCCAGCCCATATAATACATTTTATGGCTTGAATTTCAAATATGAATTCACCGTTTTTTAAAATAAGATGGCAAAGGACTAGCTAAGCTAAGGGTAAGCGTAAATGTAAGCCAAGCCATGCCAAACTACGTTCTATTTTACTTTAGCATTTACAATTTTACAACGCAATGCAATTTTGCTGACTACACGTTTCGCTTTAAGTAGAATTACAATTTCACAGATTTTCGATTCAACGCATTATTGAAATGTGTCTCCAGAGTAAAATCACAAACGGACAGGAATATTTTCAACCGTTTCTTTATACAAAGGGCTCCTTTCAAAAAATTCATTTGCATAGCCATTTCCTGACTTTGTACACTTTTCGCTTACAAAGAGAAAGTGTACGTATCTACAATCTACCACAATAGCTATTCTCAAGTGAAGACGCAGACTCTTTATTTTATAGTTTAGCCGTTCAGTAATACAATATTCAAGGAAGTGGAAGAAAATTATATATGCAGTTTAAAGTAGAAGGAAATAGTTTTGTAATTCACTTTGCTCACTTTATTTTCATGTGTAGCAAAGCAAGAGCAACTGTAGCAGTAACTCGGAAGTGTTAATAAACGTTTAAATATTTTTATTACCCCTCTGTCCCATATATGTATTTAAGTGCAATTTGTTTTAGACTGTTCTACAAAAGTAATTAGTACATACATTTATTTAAATGTGCATTAAGTATGTAGTTTGCAATTAATTTATTCATAGATAACACAATCTATTTTGGCATACATTCAAAATTCAAGTGTACTGTCCAAAATATTTACAATACTATAGGTAGTGTTGTAGTTCTGCTTCTGCTATTACGCTGCAAAATGCCAGCAGAAGTATTGTTATTGCCACTTCTGACTTTCTATTAATAACATTAACATTTCACAACCATAACATAAACGGTACCTAAATGCTTTAATTCATAATAATAAGTACTTTATATAATACAGGGATTCGCACATGCCGTGCTTCTATCGATAAACATATTTATCGAGTTCCTAGTTCCTACAATCTGGATGATCTTTATCTCTATGATTGATGGAATGCCAGACCAGACAAATCGCAAATCGATATCTAAACCTACGCTCTACCGCTTCGCCTTTACGTTTCGGTAAACAACACTCTGACAGACCTTTGCCCCCAAAAAGATAAATATGTGCACTAGCATTTGTCTTCTTCCAGTTCCAGCTCTCCAAAAGTGTTAAGGGCTTTTCTCTCTAAAAAGCTTAGTTAGCTTATTGACTGGAATTGAATTTTTATATCAATAATTTATGTATATTGCTGTTTAAAAAATGGAATTTACTTTAATGAGCTTAGAAAATGTCTTTTGCCATGTACACAGGCTTAGCAATTTATATGTAGGGTTTAATATATTTATGCAAAATTTCCATAAGAAATAATTTGGTATGCAATGAATTGGCAACAAAATTTGTCTGGTGGCATGTATGTACATAATGTGATTTGGCTAATGTTTTAAGTATGTAAGCCAGGCAGATATATACAGATAGTAAATATTAGAGCATAAAAATAGGTAGTAACATGGTACACAAAATTATTTATTGGAAATGAAATTGAAGTTAGCGTGTCTAGTTTTAATGTATGTAGCACATTACATTCAGTACATTCAATTCAATAATATTATCATTCTAATAACTTATCCCTAATGGGAACATGCAACAGACAGTTTGACATGTCGTTGTCGTTGCAATATGGATATTCAAGTAAACAATAATACTCTCATGCCGTTCGTGAAAGTTCTAAATGTAGCATTGACAAAGTTCGGAACTACTTTATTGCTACATTTCGGAGATATTCCAACTTTGGGATTACAACATTTCGGATATTCATAGACGATATACCAATAAATGCTGATACCTATATTGCATTACCTAGAAAAACTAATTTTTCCATTATATTAAGTACATTGTGATTGTGACTATATACATATTAATATATCTACCATCAAATATTCTGTATATTACCATACATGCTATTTACACATGAGTATTGCGTATTAAATATATTACATGACTATACTACCTTAAGTTAAAGTAATGTTTAAGCCTACTCCAGCTTATAATATAAGAGAAATTTACAGTGTTTAGGTACTCCCACGGGAATAAAACAATTTTGATTTCTCAATTTTCAAACTCTGTATTCTGCAGTTTGCCCTAAAAACTGGATTAAAGCTAGAAATAACATTGCCTGCGTGCTACTACTACTACACGTTATAGTTATTTCAATAATTCTTTCTAGTAGTTCTCACCAGTAGGTAAAATAATGCAATAAGCTACGTCGTATGCATGCAAATGATCATTATCGCCATTTCACACACATACACGTGCAGAGTGTAAACGGTGTGCACTAGACAGAAAAGTTTTCAAGAAATATCCAGAGATTATAATAGCTTAGGTACAATTATATTAATGTTTTCGGATGTAAATAAATTACGTAGTTGGTGAAGTCGCCATATAAGTTACACTGTTAAGGAGTGAATGCTAAACTCGCTTGCAATTAGTGAATTACACACAGCAGATCGCATCACACGCCTAAAAACGAGTTCAACTTTTATACTACATAATAAATAATTTGCAGTCTTCTGTTGTTTTAACTTTTAACTTTGGATTGGACGGAGTGCATAGTTTATCTTGGCCTTAGCAGGTGCAAATGAAAAACAGAATGACGTAAGACGTAACTCCGATGCATATATAAGGAATTTATTCATGATTTTCCTCTCTTGATTAAAGGAGACGAAATTTTTCCAAAGTGTTTACATTTTATAGCATAGCTAAGTAACTGAATGTGGGAAGTTTATAAAGAAGCGTTTCTCTTATTGGTACATACATAGAAATGAATTTTGTAAAATTCTTTTTGTGTTGAATTTTGAATAGATAAGTGCATAGTTCATTTTTCCTTATGTAAGTACGTGTATTGTGTGGGCAAAAAGTTATGACTCCTTAACTATGTCTCTATCTACGACGAGCCCTGGTGGAAATGGAATATTATCCAATTGTCAAGAGCCATCAAATTTTGTGCGCCAAGTGAATTATGTTAGCTAGGCTCTTGCCTGCCTACTTTATTTCTCTTCTTATTGTGGTATGGTTATGGTATGGTGGTCCTGGTCCTATGTGATGTCCCAATCACAATGGTATTGCATAGTATGTTATGCAGGGGATCAGAGTTGCAAAAATTCATGTTATCTCCTCTGCGTATGAAAACTAAGTTTGAAAAGTACATGTTATATGAAGCTACTGAATAGCCTATGTCATAGTATATCATAATATTATGTAATAATATGCATTCCGCATAAAAGTACAAAGGAGTAGAAAAAATACGAGAAAAGGAGGAGGAAAAGTTTTACACAGAAAACTTCTCGAAAATGTTCAATTTGTTCTGTCGTAACTCTTAAGCCGGAGCTCAAGGCTCATCCATAATGTACGCGGCTGTGGATATGGAGTTTAGCTGTGAAATTTTTCATTCTTTTTGTTACATTCATGTGACTTGCACTCAACTCTTTCTCATCCCACAGGGTTAGTCCGAAGGTCTTCTTCTCTGTGCTAAGTCCTATCTGCTTATTGTTTCTTAGGTATTTATAAGAATGTTAACTCTTCCTTCTGTCGCTTAATAATTTGTTATGTAGTTACTTTACGGCCAAGACACACCAGCCCAGCCACTTCACTTTACTTTTAGTCTGCCCGGCCTTCCTTTTAAATGGAATTAATTCATTCCAGATGCAAGGCACACAACACACATCACACCCCAATGCAATTCCATCCATAATACTAATACCTCCTGATCAAACATACTCATAAATACAGACTCATAATATACTTGATACAGATACTTGATACATAGTCTGTTCTATCTGTAAAAGCATAACACATCTACTAGTATATTGCACCGAAATATAATGTATGTAATTTACTGCATTAATTATTTATATCTTTAATGCACATTTACATTATTAGTATGGATGTCGTGTTAAGATAGAACTTAATGATTAATGCTATTAGCAGACAGAGCACAAAATGAAAAACAAGATCAAGACCGAGTTTCCTCTATAAAATGTACTAATACATACTTTTGCTAATATGCCTATGTACATATACAGATATGTAGTTTACACTTTACACTGCTTGATTTGGCTTATTTCATACCGAACAAAACAAAAACATTGACAAAGATAAAGTCAAAGTCAAACCAACACAGTAGGTACAGTTGTCTAAACTATCAACTAAAAACTTATCTAACCCTTACGCAATTACGGAAAATAAGTCGTAGTAATAATGTTGTGTTGCTTTAAAACTCTCTTTGCTTTAACATAAACCAAAACTAAACTAAACTAAGTAGGTTATTGTAAACAAAACTAACCCATCAAAATGTCAAACGAATTAGGTTCAGGGTTCCAAGCATTTTCGTATTAATGAGATAGATAAATAATTCTATCTGCAAATAACGAGTAACTAACGATGTATATGTGTGTATAGTATGAGATGAGAAGTAAAACATATGCGACGGAAGATCATGCTGTTTTGCAGAATAGAAAATAAATCTCACATCCCAGCGCACAGCGTCCGTTCTGCTAATACAAAAGTAATGAGAACTTTCTTTTCAACGGATGTTTACATACCGTAAATGCTCTAATAGCCGCCCCCGGCGCTTAGCGAAATTTTACCTTTTTCGACCCGGCGCTTATTAGAGACCGGCGTTTATTAGAGACCCGGCGCTTATGAAATATGAAAAAATATTGACCAATATTTAGTAATCAATGTAGAAGTATATTACAGTATTTACCAAAATTTAATTCTCAGTATATGTACTTAAGTTGAAAAATACAATAAATAAAAATTTTCTTCCACTCCCGATTAAGTTTTGGGTCCACTCTAAACTTTTTCGCAGCCTTCTCTCCAGAATTTTGTTCGGTGAATTTAATTGCCTCTAGTTTTAACTTAACTGTGTAAGAAGAATTACTTTTTGAAAAGGACATTTTGACAAAAACTTTATTTTTTCTTTCTGTCACGCTATAGCAGCAAACTTAGAAGCATATAAGTAACGTGTAGTGTAGTACGCTTAAGCATAGCTGAACACATGGCTTTGAATATGAGCGCCAAGCACCCGGCGCTTATTAGAGACCCGGCGCTTACGTGAATCAGGCTCCATTTTGACCCGGTGCTTATTAGAGACCGGCGATTATTGGAGATCCGGCGGCTATTAGAGCATTTACGGTACATTGTATAAAGCTGCTTTAAAAATCATGGTAGCTTAATCAGGATGCTGCATCCCGTCAATCAGGATGAAGTGTATAGGAGATTTTAGTATTTGTACGCACATCCTGCTGATATGAAAAAATTTGAATAAATTCTGAATTATTTGATATTAAAATGATAAATGAATGGTTTTACTTATTTGTCCGTATATTCAAAAGTCGAAACAAGATCAGGATAAAATAAATATTCCCCACTTATCATTCATAAATGTATATCCCACCAAGATTTCCATACTGTATGCGTAATATTTCCCATTGTAGAAGAACCCAAAATTATTTTATGCTGAAATTATTGAAATATTTCTGCTGTGACAATGTTACTAACAAAACAAGACACACATGTAAAAAGTACATATAGGCATGCACAGTAGGGATTTCCTCAATTCCAAATACAGTTTCAAATTGGAATCAGTATTCAGTATGCGGAATAATCTTACAGTGGCTATAGGGAAATTAGGTGGCTGCCGCTGTTGTGCCTTTTCTCTATCGCAGATATGATTTAGATAACCTACCTAAAATTAGAATCCATTTCCATAACCGTTAGTATTTCTAAGCATTTGGTTGGTGTGTAAATTTAGGCGTAGAAAATCATTCGGGTTGTTCTGATAATAGATTTAATTTTGGTCGTAGATTGTTAATTGTCATGGAGCACACTATCCACATCCAGCCAAAATTAGAATGAGTGTTATGTTTTCTGTAACTCTTAAACGATTTCCATACTGCAAACATGTAAAGGAGGGTTTCCTGCTAAACAAAAGTAGGGCAAGGCACGAAGTAGTATTTCACGAACACATCGTTTAAAATACTGCACATTCCGACATTTCATGGACGAAGGAAAACCAAAACAAAATATAAACACGGAGAGTTTTCTCTGTCGCACTGCGGTACACAACAGTACACACAAGGAACGTTTTTTGCTTTCCGAGCATTCACATTACGTGGCACATAATACTTTAACACTTCTTCTGTCTGTAAACTTGTAAACCGACAATAAGCCATAAGCCAAGCAAAATACTTGTATAATATGTATTTATGTATATAGCAAATATTTTCAATCGATCCCATTTAATATGTGTGTGCATAGGAGGAATCACACTGATGTGATGTGATACTATTTTCAATTGCTAATGTGGTTGTTAGCAATGCAAAATTATGCGTCAGATGTAAAAGGGATGCGCCATAATGATACAGATACCATGTACAATATCAGTATTATGTATTCAGTAGCAAAATTGGCATGTACTGTCTGCTTCACATATTATACCACTTAATTTTCATATTAGGACTCCTATTCCTCGCATCCTAGTATAGGTAATATGTACTGTATCTGTTAGTATTAGTTAATATAGTTAATTCAATTTCAGTTCTGGGATACCAACCACATCATGTAGGGTTTTAAATTAAACGGATAAGAACTGAAAACTTGAGGAAATTCTGTCTCAATTATATTTATTCGAGCTCTGTTCCAGAAATACAATTATGAGATTAGAATAAATTATTGTACTAACTTTTTACTTATGTTCGCGAATTCCTACATTATTACTACTTATCACACGAGTACCATACTTTATAAAGTGAGGGGAGATTCGTTTCACATACCAATAATACAATATAGTAGCCCATAAGAGATGCATATAGCTACATAATATTAATATTATGGTCATAATCATAATGCCTTATAAATTAGAAAAGAAATTACTATGCATGCTCCTATATATTGAACCACATGGTCTAGAAATTATCAAATATTAAAATCCTCATAATCCATACAACGATTGTGTATAGAATAAATGTTCTATTACACATCATGCAGTACTTCAAATAGTATTATGCAGTAGCACTTTGATAAGAGTTATGTGTCATTTATCTCACATATCATGGGACTTTCATTTATTTTATCCATATAAATTATGCATAATAGTATTATTGTCTTTTACTAATATAATTATGCATTTTGTCCTTTGACAAACTAACTTGCCTAAATTACAAAGAATCAAAGAATGTTTCATTGCTTAATATTAAGCTGGCAATATACATGGAATGCATGATATAATGAAATGAGACAGAACGTAAGTTCGAATTGAATGCCGGATAAAACTAGTTATTTTCTATGAGTAATAAATACGAGGGTCAGACTTATAATATAATTAAACTGTTTGTGCTTGTTACATCAATACATTAGAAACAGTTTCCTTATAAAACATACATATTATAATATTTATAATTAGACTTTGAATTAAATAGATTGCATACACGGCACACTTTTTAACTATAGATAACTGAAAGCAAATTTAATTATTAATTCATCCCAATGCTTTCCTTGAAGGTTATGTAAGTATACTGCCGAGGGCAATAAAAATGGCATGCCAAAACGCCAAAACTGAATAAATGCATTATGTAGTACATTATATTTTTAATCGCTAAATGTTTAGCCTCAGCCTTATTAGCCATAAAGAAAAACATCTTTGTGTACTAAATTGATTCTTATCATACAATTTTATTAATTTTATAATTGTATATAAGTATGGCTAGCCTATAATATAAATAGTACCTTTATGAACTATCGCATAGATAAAATATGTACAGGAACTAATTATTTACCATGTTTTGCTACACAAGACAAATTATGTTGACTAATTTGCGAATTTACGTCGTGATAAAACTAATCTTTTAAATTGAATTTGATGGAATAGGTAAATAGGTGCTCTCAAACTTTATTAGCTCTTTTAAAGTGCCTGTATATGGACATAATCCATTGCTTTCCAAATTGAGATTGTGATTGTACTGTAGTGCTTATAATTTGAAAGGAGTACATGTAAACATTACCGGCCGACTACTCACACACGCTAAGTACTAATATATTTATGTGAGAGTCATTTTATAAATGAGCCCCTTTGACTAAAAGCCTTTAATATTTTTTAACAATTTGCATGTTTATGTACAATACAATGTTTATCTCATTGCGCATTGCATTAGTAGCAATTTAAAGGTTCTTCTTCAAAAACGCTCATTCTTATCCGGACAATCGACTCACATAGACTTAATTGTCAGTCCTTTTCAAGTGTTTTCGTATTTTTCATGCTTTACTATCCGTATAATGAGCTATTTCCATATTTAGTTGCAATGAAGAGACAGTCTTCATGTGAACTTGAACGACCAGTAAAATACTGTAGTTTACTATTAGCACAACGACATTAAAAACTGAAATTAATTATCTGTAGCACTAGCAGTCTTGTTTACTTAGCATTACATTTGGTAACCTGGCTAACCAACTTAAAGCCGTATTGAATTGTACCTAACTATATGTGCATACTATTTATTTATTTATAATAAGCTTCTTAGAATATTAAAAGAATAAATATGTTTTTAAGCGTTATGCATATTGGTAGGATACTACACCTGTGTACCACCGAATTTATTACAATTACTGCTGCATATTGTGCATATTATATTATTTATGCACACATAACCTAATATAGTAATACATGCAAAATAAAATGTTGTATAGGCAATAAAATATTGATAAGGATAATGAATAGGGACTAACCTAGTGAACTACAAACTACAACAACCTATAGCTATATAGCTAAATATGTATTTGCAAGTTGCAGTTTACTACAATATTGCATAACGATATTATGATTATAATGCACAGTAGTATGTAATGTATGTATAATCCATAGCGCACATATAAAGATGCTATTTTGCATATCTATAGAAAATCTGTTCAGTTTGACACATACTAAATTCACTAGGTCGCGACAAGGTCTCGCAGTCTTGCTACATTATATTAAACATTACATGTAATGAATGTGATATTCAAGAAGCACACTAAAATCTATCATCTAACCATCTAATAAACATTATGCATACATAATACATATACATGTCCATACTTATATGATGTTAGCGATAGGAGAGTGATTTGGTCAATCTGTTAAAAAACTAAACTACTTATATCTGTACTACAATATTATGCAGAAACTTATTTGTCTATTTTTTCTCTTCTATGATATTATGCTGACATTGTTTTATAGTTTATATTATATAAGGGGCTGGCACTGGTATGGCACTGGCCTGGCAGCAGGCGAATCTAACGACCATGCCAAAAAATAACAGTGAAATTAATGATAATGGACTCTTACAAAGTTGAATTATCGAAGTGGAGGTACGTATACTATACCTACAGCATTAATTGCATTTCAACCTTCATCTTCTCTCTCTTATTTATGATGCACTCTTTAGATTGGCCATAAAAGTTGTTTAATATGCCTACCTAATGCATTCCTCATCTTATCAGGCCCATAATTATAAAATAATTATGGACATGATTTTGATTTTGGGTTGGAAAACTGGTAGCAACAAACTTGCCTTATAGGATAGGGGCATTTAGCATTGTAAAATAATATTATTGTGTGACCTATAGCATAGATATGCAATAATAATGCTTAGGCATCCCTTGTAAAATGAAAAAGTTGAGTTCGCTAACATAAAGATGCATTACATAAAGTGCAGATTGTATAATACATTATTAGTATTAGTGTGTTTAACTGTTTACTGTCTATAGAATAGCTGAGTGTGTTTGTATTTGTACAGCTCTTAGTTTGTATCTTTCTTCTGTTTCAATGTCTAGTCGTCTCGTTTCTTTCGTAGGTCGTTCCTTCTCGTCGTAGTTGTATTTGTATATCCATTGTGTGTATTTCTGCACTGAATTGCCTTTACCAGCCAGCCGAGTCGTAGCTGCTAGCTGTAGGCTTCATTTGCATTTATAATATAGGTAGGTACAGACAGAAACAGAGAGCAAGCAACTATAGGCAGAGCCAGGCAGGCCAGGATGGAGCAGAACATCAGGATTAGTCAGTTCTGTCTGGTGGTCCACTCCAGCAAGGAGCAGTTGTTTGTAGAATGTTCGCCTGGACGACCAAACGCCACCAAAAGTGAAATAAAAGACAATTTTTACAATAGTAATAATACAAATAAAAACTGTAGACTTAGACTTAGATACAGCAACTATGCCTTAATACAAGTACACTAGAAAATTGATTTACTATATTATTGTATAAAATATTAGCACAACACAAATTACTCTTAAGTGCCCTAAGGATAAATCAAAGTTGTAAAGTTGTAAGTAAGTGTAAAAATAAACAGCGAAATTAATACTAAAAATCACCAAATTCCAATAATTAGTAACTAAACTAGGTCAATTTTTTATTGATTGTGATTGATTGAGATATTTAACACGTTTAACATTTACATTGTGTTTACTTTTCTATAGAAACGTTGTACGAGGGGATCAAATTGCATCACATCAGACCACATCAGCTGTGGAAGTGAAGCATCAAAAACGGAACGGGATGTGCGAACAGATCATGACGAGTGTTTAGATTGTTATGGTTGATGTTCACGGTGGCACATTAAACTGATTGTGCTCTATTAGGAATCGGAGAAGGGAAATTGGGATAAAGTTGAAGAAAGGATAATGAGCAGAAGAGCCAGTCCAGTCAGGACAGAAAGGGTGTGATGTTGACGTTGGTGTTGATGTTGATGTGATGATCGCCTGTTGAAGATTGTTTGTTTTGTGATAGTCACGCCAAAAGGAGGATAGATAATGTCCTCATGCCGCTCTGGCTCCGTGACAGACACAAATAAATTGATAGCCTCACTGATAGAAAGTGCAAAGAAAATTAGCTTGACGGAAAATTCGCAAAGAAATCCTCTGCCGACTGCCAAAGAAATAAAATGGACAATGGAGTCGCAACAGTCTCCGCAGAAAGGCACCGTGTTGACACCACCAGCTGATGGCTTGCCAGCCGTCGACGCTGGAGGCGGAGAGAGGAAAGTCTGCGGAAATGACTCTACGAATACCCCTAGACCCCTTGGAGCCTTAAGTCGACGACCAATTTACCCTAACTACCCCTTCTCACCATTCACCTCACCAGGAACTTCGCCTTATTTTAACCGACGACGCAAATTCAAAGAATCTCAACGGGTGAGCATAGAGAAAGTCGGAGATGACGTCCAGCTCAACCAGTACAGACTCAAAGAGCCAATCGGACAAGGATCCTACGGAATCGTCAAGTTGGCTTATAGTGAAGAAGACAACAAAAACTACGTGAGCTCCTTTTCTCATTATTTATTTACAAAAATATCTTGGCACTCGCACAAAGAAATTCCCTTCTCGATCATTTATTACAATTCGTTCACTTTAGTGGCAATTTAGGCTCAGTATGCAGTGTTCATGTTGACACCAGAATGCTAACGGTTTAAAAATTTTATAATTGGAGACATGGGACAGTTTTTCTATTACTAGTATTACTTTACTTACCTAGGTTCTATTTAACTATATAAAATATTCTCTTTGTTTTCGTAGTCATTTATGCAAACTCAAACTTCTACGCGTTTCTTGTCTCTTGTGTAAATTTTTAATGCGATACGGCTCAAAATGCAATGAGTTTAACGCTAGCTATTTAGTCTAGTACAAATTAAATGGTTAGCTATTTCTATAACAAAGACAAAGACAATGAACAGAACACTTTAAATAGTTTATGATACGTAGCCACTTTATTATCACCGTTAGCCATGTTTATGTACATA
>JAQFYC010002845.1:0-23294 GCA_034694165.1 Tomocerus mixtus | reverse complement strand
TTCTGTTGTTTGAATTTCGAAGAGATTGAAAAAAGGGAGGAAATGGCAATTCAGCGGAAACGTGTTCCATCTTTAGAAACGAAGAGAAAGGTGATAATAATGCTATTTATGTATGCTACAAATAACCAATGAAATCCCTTACTCATCTAAAAAAGCATGAAGCTTCTATTTTTTCAACGGAACTTTTGTAGTGTTAAGTTGAGTTTAAGTCGAGTGAGTTTGTCGTGCACTTCAAACCAAAAGTTATCTTAGCATACTCATACAATTGTCTTTCCTTACCTTAGCTACGGCTAAAAGAACCTACAACCTACATTACCAAGAAACTTATTCAACACTACTTATCTGAGTGTGTATCTCCTTTGAAAGGTTATCCTCATACTTACTATACTTCACTCCACTCACTCACTCCACATCCACAATACACCGCACCTTCCACCAACACTAACTTTAACATAACACTAACATAACATAATCGCATTCTACATCTCTCTCCTGTTAAAATAACCATCGCAATGTACATAGACATTAGATACTATTCAGATTACATCTTCACACCTGTGTATGCGCATTGCATCACAATGACCAAACAAATCCACGGTTCGAAAAGAAAAACAGTTGAAAGCAATTGTATAACACATCGCTACAAATACACTTATAGCAAACACAATATCTATACGCTATACTATAGTTGTATATACAGCATTTATACAGATAGGCAGGTACATCTACATATTATAATACCAATCCATGAGCTATCTGAATATCTGAACGCTTGACTCAAGTGCAGTCTGTTGTTTAATGAAAAATAAATATGCAATAATGCTAATGTAGTATTAGCATTACCTAATCTTAATTCTAGAGTTATACTATGCCTATAGCTACGCAACGTATTCTTAATAATCTATATTCTGTGCACACATATACGTTTGTATGTAAAAATCAGAACTGTTGGCAAAGGGTAAAGAAGATGAACTAGATTATTTCCGAGGTAGCTAGCTACTCTAAGTAATTATATCCGCCTCTTTGAATGTTTATAAAAGTGTTTCTCTCTAATATCTACTATCTACTCTAATTTGCTAGGAAAAGCAAAGCACCGCAACATAAAGCAATAACATAGCCAAACGCAATTGTAAATAGTGGAAAATCGGGTATCTCATTTCCCTTCTGAATAAATGTATCTGCTTTAATGTTTCTTGTGTGCACAGTGTATTATATGTATAATAATGTACCAGGATAGATGCACATCTTTTATTTTGCAGGTAAGTATGTACAACTCGAAAGGTTTTTAAATAATAATAGCTGACTTTGACTGCGAGTGAGTTTAGTGTACTAGAACTTAGATAGTATCCATTGTATTTGTGTATTGAAAAGGTAGATTTTATAGGAAGAGTCAGAAATTATATTCATATTGCTATATATAAGGTTAATAGTTGGGTTTATGATGTTATGCTGATCTGTGAATGCAAACCTGACTTGTCTTGAGCTGTAAAGTTTTTATTTTCTCGTGTGATGTGGTGTCTTGAAGTTAAAAAGCGCTTGAAGCGATATCTGATCTCTCAGCTTATTTGGCTGCTTTACTTTGCTTTGGTGTGTCGGTGCGGTCTGTTGTGTTCTGTCGGTCCGTCGGAGTTACAAGAAATAAAATGAAATGAAGAGAAACACCTTGAGCAGCATCCATGTGCTTTATCAATGCTTTTGTTTTCGATGCTCAGAGAGAAGCCGACAATGGCTAGTAGTTTTTTTCCAATCTATCTACCTTCTTGAAGCTTGAATTTCCACTCGTCCACTCCGTCGGTCTCTCACTATTAGATAATATGTGTGTATAATCTATGTGCCTACTTATTTTACGTGTGCACATTATTACTCTCTGTATATTTTACTAGATACTATATATTCTCTGTCGGTTCTTCAGCAGTAGTAACTATTTAACTTGTAGCTAACTAAGTAAGGATAAGTTGGATCTACCATGGACAAGGAACATCAGAACAGCCATTACTGCACACAGACACTCTACCTCCTCTTAATACGTGAAACATTACATAAATTCATTATATTACTTCAACTGGAAAGAATAATTTCATGCCTCTATGTCCAGTTCAAGTCTCATCGCCACTTCACTATAATACAATACAAACCAAACCAGAATCCAGCTTAACACAACACAGGTATACATGTTGTAGGTCCATTATACCACAGTCATATAGTTACAAAGTCTCGATTTAAGCATTCTCTCAATTTGTTTGTAAATTGCTAAAAGCTGGAATTTCCATATGCAATTTAGTGTCAAAACCTAACTGCTTAATGTTAACACAGCGATTTAAAGACCACATGAACTCTGGAGTTGAGAATCTAAGGGTATTTTCTGCCTATGACATATGTACATACACAGAACCAATCCTCAAATCAAGAGAGTAGAAGAATACCGAGTTTAAACTATCTAACAATAAGCAAAAAAATAAATTCGACTTCGGAGATAAATTGTAATATTATATTATATTGTTCTCGACTTGTGTATCTACAATGTACAAATGTAGATAGAAATGAAACGAAGTTCACAACAATCGGTTGTGTCTGATGTTGTTAAGAACCTGCCTTCTTCCTTCTATCAACAGATAAGCACTCACATTCACATAATATTTAAAGCTAAATCGAATCTAGGTATTGCTTCGAGGACTATCACACACACGTACATACATAAGAATTGTAGACACACGGAGAGAAATACTGAAATAGTGAATACATGACATGAACAGGATGACGAATGTTAATTCCCTCTCTTTGAATGCACAACACGATTATTGCTTTTGTCCGTCAGAGTTGAAAAGACAAGACCAACATCACATTAAGAACAGAACACAAGAACAGCTAACATTCACAGCATTCTATATTCTATACTGTGCTCTTCCCTAACATTAACATGACATTTGATTTCGGAATCTAAATCCAAACTCTAAAGTTAAAATAAGTAAGCTACTAGAAAAGTAGGTACACGATTACGTTACGTTACGTTACACGACAGATTTATATCCTTCCTTCAATTTCTCTTCTCTCATTCATTTTATTTTGATTTCCACGATTACATTGCATGTGTGCATCTGCAATGTATTTTTTATCTACCTATGTAAATCAATGTTCCGTAGTCTGTAGTAAAAATCTATATATAAATTAGATTTACTATTTTACCCGTGTACAGATATTGCATGTAAGTATTTATACAGTTTATAAAATCAGGGGGGAATTGCTGGTTTGGATTTCCTCTTCGTTTTAACTCGATTTCAGTTGATGTGATGTGATGATATGATTTGAATTCTAAAACTGTTAGTGTGCATTTGTTAGCTAATACATAACACACTCCTCCTCTTAAGGAAAAACTGTTCAGTTCAAGTGTGGTGTGGATTTTTCTTTCGCTGTCGTTACAAGATCAGCTTTCTATTGCTTTTGCAGATAGATAAATTGCTCTACCGTTACGTTAGCATTCACGTTTCCACACTTACTTTTTCCATTTGCTGACTGAGTGAAAAAGTAGTAAGATACTTCTTTTAGTGTAATGTTTCCCTCTTTATATTTTCTTGGGCTTACTGTAGAGTAGGAGTTGGAGTAGATCGTAGATAGTATTTTTCCTATAATTGGCATTGTGCCATGTCATGCCAAAGTTTGATGTTGATGGAGGGAGCAAACTGACTGAATAGTGAGTGAACACCAAACCTATTTTTAGGAAATATTAATCTCCGCCTGTCATGTCACTCTGTCGATAAGTGTTCTGTTCTGTTCTGTGGAGCACCATGAGATAAGTACCAATACGAACTACAATGCAATTTAGAATGTCGAGTTGAGTGCATGCTATGTATCAATGCCTTAGTAGTAGTACATACATAGTGGTACAAGAAAAAGAGTCAAAAAACTTTATTCCACATCCAATCCACCCTATTTTTACAGATACGGCATTCCATTACCAATAATAACTACCTACCTATGTAATACTTCATATTTCATGTTAGTCTAATAGATATATTAATAGCATACATATCCATTTATCCATACAACAGAGATTTAACTTTAAAATATTGGTTTGTTACTCCCCCTGAAAACTTATTCTGTCGTGGCAAGTCAAGTCATGTCGGTAGTCGGTACATAAGAAAGATTTTGATCCTTAGGTCTTTTTAAGTGCAGGCTAAGCTTTAACAAGTATCTTCCCAGTGCTATATCAAATTAAAAGGCTTTCCCTTTACATGAAATGTATCTTGCGATTAGTAATTACAATTAGGTATAGTTAATTGTATTAATTGTATAGTATAATGTATATATATCCTTTCGGGTACATATAAACGTATACAAATAGATTTTTAATGGTAAAGGAGTATTTTTGTGATGTAGATTTTAAATCCGTGTCTGTCAAAACTCAGATAGCAATGATCATATCATACAGTACACTTGTCAAATAAGATTTTACATTACACATTTACTTTACACTACTAATAACATAACAGACACAATAGTATTAAAGCTCGCTTATGAAATACATGTAGTATGTACCATGTATTCATGTATGTAACTTCAATTTAGTATTTACTTACCATTCCCTTAAAAAACATGCTAAATGTTGTTTTGTGTTGAAAAATCCCATACGAAGGCTTTGTGAAGGAAAGGTAAGTATAAAAAATTCCGTCTTTCTAATAAGATATACGTATACCGATGCTGTAATATCTAAAGTTCCACCTGCGTACCTACCTTCTTATAATATTTAACACTCTAGGTGCTTATTATAGACAAGGTGTAGCGGAACATCAGAAGAGTAGGATGTAGCTCTTTCATTAGCACGGGAAGCGCCTATCTATTTCACACCTTGGATAATTTCTGATTGTCAGATATATTTTCTAGGAAAAAATCTACCGAATTTCCTTGAGCACTTATGTATCTGCCTATGTTATGTATTTATGTACTCACTTACAAAGAACATTGCCTTAAGCCTTATCTATGTAGCACATCACATCGCATCAGTCTGATCCGAGGACATCTTTAATAATACATAAAGTAAGAGGACGGCATTTTGTAGAAGCTCCAAATCAAAAGGTGAACATTTTAGCATTTGACTAGTCTGTTGATTACTCTTACATATTTAATAGCAATAATAAGTGAAATAAATGTTTCTTCGTAATTGTGTTCGAGTGAAGCTGTTTCTTTTCACCTTACGTTAGTTAGTTAGTGCTTGCCTTGCCTACCTATAACCTATGGCTATGGTTTGAAGTTTGGATTTTGAATTCAGGATTCTAGCATTCTTCCTAGTATTATATTATCTAGCTATTATAATAAGTAAAGCTGGTAATTGCCAAGTTAATTTAAGAGAAAAGGACGGCAAAAGAGTTTCCGCTGTGTTCTGTATTGTCGGAGAGAGATAAGTGCTACGGAGATGTGGGATCTAGCCTGTAATTATGCTCAACACCACCCAGGTACATTGAGATAGCTTATTACTGACTCTCCCTGTCATTAACACCAACACCGTACAAATGGCACCCAGCAAAAAATCATCTAATGGACTTGTAATTGCGAAATTAACAGCGGAGTTTACCAAAGCTCAATCCAAACCTGGCTGGCGCAATCAGAACAAAGGAATGAAAAGATGGTTAATGGCTAACCACATCAATACAATTGCTGTAATCAAATCAAGACAACATGAATGATGTACTAAGATTCCAGCACAATAACTGAACTCACTGCACCTGTTTTCATATACATATTATTATACTATATATCTATTCTATCTATTACTTGAATCTAATATTTTCAAGTTCACAAAGGTCTTACTAACGTAGATGTAAAGTTAATAGAGATCCGTCATAATAATACAATAATATTATGGTAATATTGAGTACCTATAAGATTTGCATACGTAATGTACATGAAACTAGCTATTAGTAGTATAATTAATATGCAATTGTATATACTGTACCTACATGCAAAGTATATACAAAAGTATATGCTGGTTTATATAGCTTTATAAATACGGATATCAATCATAGATAGATAAATGTAATGTAATATTGCATAGAACATCATTTATTTCAATTACATGTTTTACAATGTTTCCTATGTATTTAGCTTTAGGACGCTAAGAAAAGTGCGTAAGTAGAGAACTAGCTATATCTTTTACGCAGTCATCGATTTTGCATATGAAATGGGTGTAGGTAGCTTAATTTTGTTGTACTTAATCTTGTATCTTGTACATATGCAAATACAAATGCAAATCAGGAAACATCCATGTAACATAGTAATATTGAACTTCAATTACTATAAGTAGTATACCGAGAACTTTAACTACTTAGCATAACATTGAAAACTAGTATTGTGAAAGGGCAGTAGTAAGTAATAGAAAAGTAATGGCAATAGTAATATCTGATACATTCCCCTTTTGGGCGTTCAATTTTAATACCGACTGTATACAGATGTACATAAACTATTTAATCCTAATCTGCGTGTTTAAATTACCTTGCCTAGGAATACATAAGTAGAAGTACCATTTATTTGATTGCTTACAAACCTTTTGCTTAGAGGAAGCCAATAATGTATTGCGAGGCAATGATACGAAGTGGAATGTAGAGGCACGGCAAGTTCAGTTTAGCGTTCAGGCAACAAATTAATTTTATGAAGGAATTGAATTGAATTAAGTAGTAAGTAGTAGACGAAGTAATCCGGTTTTCCTTCTGAAAGCAATTTGTTCTAAATGAAGCATTGCGTGTAATTTGTACGAATGTCAAGTGGACCAACAAGATTTAGTTTAGTTTAGGCATAAAATTATGTATCATGTCTACATTGATGATCGACTTCCATGAATTTTAGTGCGTATACTTTATATTTTGTGTTCCACGAGAATACAGATCAGAAGTAAGACAAGATCAGAAGCTAAAAGCTAGGTAAATCTTTTCTATAAAGAATAAACGAGTGGTTTTTGGAAGGAGTCGGATAGTCGGAAGCGCAAGCGAGCAGTCAAGCCAGTGAGCCGAAACGAAAGTAAATCAGTTGCAAAGCTGAGATGTCACAGAAGGATTTATACTTGGGTTTTATTTGAGTGAAAAGATCTGAGAATTGTGCGTAGTACAAATACACGAAGCTAAGGAAGTTTCTGCTCTGGTGTCTGATACGATGTGATTCTCCTATAAGCTAACCTTCTCTGTGGATGTATCTATAGCTTAAAGGCTAGTAAGTCTTGCTTACTTAGAGTTAGAGGATCTTTCCTACATGTATAAGAAGAGCCTGAGAACCGGGGGTGTGACACAATCGCAAATTAGATTCAGTCTTATTTCTGCCGGAGGAACTCAAGTGAAAAATGGTCCCAATTTTCCACCTAGCAGACTGTTCTAATGATGTCATGAGTGCGAGAAACTTTTGCCGTCTTGTCGTAAGTCACATCAATTCGGTTGTGAGCTCAAGCTGCGTCTCCCACCAACTACCTTCTGTATATCCTATACTAGACGCATTATTGATACTTTCTACTATAAATACACGCACTTCCCTTAAGCCTTAACTTAACTACTTACTTTGCTACGTTTACTTCGGGTTACAGGAACTACATTTTACTACTACACTAACTATAGCCATATAACTAGTATGTATATCCTTACACTTTAGTAAGTACGTTCTCGTTTTACTTCCAGAAAAAGAAAATAATAGCCAAGTCCGTTTTTCTGTACTACTATAACTAAAAACAAACGTAACTTTCTTTTTCTTCCTTATTATCTTGCAGAAAAGTTCTTATCAGATCATTGCAACTGCAACATTCAGGAAAAGAAGAGGAAACAAGTAAAGAACGGAGGAATAAAACTCGATTTACACTACCCTTATACCATACCAGCAAAGGAGACCAAAACCAAAACCCCAGGCGAAAACAAATACATTCGAGGTATAGGCACAGTAATTGTGGTAACAGAACACTCAGAACAGGAAGGAGAAATAAGAAAAAGGGGTCTTGTAAATAAATATAGCACCTACCAATGTTCAATATTATGTAGCATAATCTAATAAAACCGAGTCAGATCACCAGGAACTATTTGGAACTACATCCAGTAGCAAAAAGGCAAAGGGAACACTTTGCTTCTCATATTACCACCTAACAGAAAGACTTGCCATTATTTTGTGTGAATTGAAACTAAAATGAAGTTCACAATTCCACAAAAGACAAAAAAGTTTTGTTTCTCTCGTGTATTTTGAGCCACTACAAATTGGAACAATTTGGAGTCTATGAAACACACAGTAATTGTACTCAAATGTATTGATATACATATACTACTTATCTGTCTGTAGTCTGTAGTATAATTTCTAAGCTATGTAGCTCAATATATTTATGTGTATAATGTCCACAGAAAATAATTAAAGGTACCTTCATTAAAATTAAATAGTTCTCCGTTTGGAAAAATATTTAAGATTGGAAAATTCCAGATATTACTTATTGTGTATAGGTAATCTGTCACTAAAATGTAGCATTAATTAAGCTATAAAAATGCATTTTGATATTGAAGTTCCCATTATATGTACAGTACAACCAAATTCACAAACATTCATGATTTTAAGTTGCTATGCTTTTATTACTGCTGCATACTTTTCAGCTGTATTTGTAGTTGCAATCCCACAAAAAGTAAACTCAAATATAAATAACATCCACACACTGCCGTAAGTATCCATTTTGCATTAGATCCCACTACTACACTTAAACTTGTGAGAGGAGCGAGGAAGTGTCTCATGTACATAGAACATAAAGAATACACACTACACATATTACATTGCTTTTTGTTATTTTGGTGTCTCACGGGGCTATAGATAAGAGAAGAACGAGACTGTCCTATCTTTTGTGTTATATGAAATGCAGTAGCTTCTTCATGAATCTTATCTTTTCCTCAAGCATCGGCTTAGCTTTGTTTCATAAAAGATTTTCTTAGATAAAAAAATTCGAACTGAGAAGCACTCTGTCTTCGTCATCCTACATTTACTAGTTGACAAGGCAAGAGTATTATGTATTATGCTTCTAGTATTTTATTACCTGCTAAGAGATTGTCTACTGTGTCTCTGTCTCTCTCTCGCTGTTATTCAACATTTGCGTTTATATTGCTTGCATGCATACTTTAAGAATACAGTTGTTAATACAGCCCTTATGTAAGAATATGGCTTTACAATTACAATTACAACTATCACACATGCATACAAGTAAGTATTAACAGGCTAACTGAATCTTTAGGAGGATTTGAGAAGACTTGCATTACATTATACATACACAGACACTTTTATATCCAACTGCTTCAATGCTTTCTTTACTTTTGTCCTTCCGATTTCTCAGATTGTATTTTATGTACGCATGTACATACACATGTAGTATAGTAAGTTGTATTTACAAAACGTACAAACGGAGAATATCTTGCAAACAGATCTCCTCATGCTTAAGAAATTTTATCCTTTCGGCTAAAGCTTAAGAGAAGATATTATTTGCATCTCGCATCGCATCCCCACAAGTAAGTACACAACTGATATTGTTTGCACGTCCTAGGTACACAGTACTACACGCATAGAATATACAACATTAAAGAAAAGAAACCCGCATATTGTACCGAAAACTCAAAGGGATGTGATGTAAGTATGAATTCAAATATAAAAACATCAGTTTGCTCAAAAAGAGAATAGAGCTAGCAAATCAACGACTGCAACTATAAAAGGCATCACAATATGCGACAAACAGACAAAAGCTTTGAAGAAAACAGAATATATACATTGCACCACATAAGTATTATATAATGTTCATGTTTTAAAGCTGGCATTGGCTTTGGCTTTGAAATTCTGGTTGCCAGTTTGAATTTGCTTGCTGTTTGAGACACAGTCTGTTGTCTGGCTTGTCTTCGCTTTGGCCTAGCTCAAAAGGCAAATTCGGCTTTGTACGAATGGCGGCGGCGGTTCTTGTGAGCACTCAATCGGAGATATTGGATTTCAACACATTTTGTATTCTGAATACACAAAACCACTTATACTTCGATCGCATCAGAGGAGCGATCCCTTTTATTTTCTCGTATATAGTTCTGTAGTATCCACACCACATATGCTTCACATTTATGGCAGAAAACATGTACAAAAGTGTATACGAACAATATAAACCTTTACATAATAACAATAAGTACAATATGTACAAAGTATCAGCTTTAGTATGCAATGTGCCTGCAAATTTATGAACACTTCTATGTATCTGTAGATGTATGCAATATGCATGTGATACGCTTCTGCATATAAAATTTATAGGAAATAATAACGAAAATGTATCTATTTAGATTTGTTCGTGTTCTGTTTTGTATTAGTATACAATATTGTACTATGGCAGAGGGAAGCCCAATTGTACGGTGTGAATTGAATTGCATTGCAAAGGTAATAATAGGCAATGCAAATGTTTTCCTACATAGTACCTTCTCATATGAAACGTTACCGTCCTCGTCGGCACGCTATTATTGGATAAATACACACACACATGCATGCACATACGTAATATTGTGTTAGTGACTCAACAAACTCGACTTTTTCCATGTAAATCGGCTTGGCCTGGCTTGGCCACGTTTATATTTGAGACTTACTTTACTTTGAGACCGAAAGTGTACCGGTGCGGTGAGCTATGATTTGAATATCTGCATTTAATGCGTGTGTCGCGTTCTCCTGTGTTATTCCCGATATTCATGCATGTTCTCAAATGTTGATTTTACGTTTAGGCAAAGTAATCGGGAATTCGCCGAGTAGACTCTGTATTTATAATTTACAAAAGGGAAAGCCCATAATGTGGTTTGGTTTGGTTTAGGTAAGTCACTACCTGCCTTGCTATGCAATATACAATATCAGTACTTCGTCTACAATACTCAAAGAGGCTTATTTTCTTTTGGCTTAATATTTTGTATATTATTTACAGTAGTAAGGTATTAGTACTTATGAACTTACTAGGTAGGTATAGCCAAAGTAACTTTATGAGCATTGACATTTGCAAAACCTAAAGAGCCATATGGTTTTATGTGTTAACTAAACCAGAAAAACTTAACACTGTATTCTACTACATATGCCTATACTAAAATATGTCAGTGTTGGGCTACTGTATTTATACAGAACATTCTTTGCAAGGATTTCCCAGTTCCCAAATGGTGCGAACGGAATTCTTCCAGTTTCCCTTTCTCTTGTTTATATATGTAATATAGGGATATATTTACTTCCTCATGTGGCTGTGGCATGGCTCTATTGGTTTTATGGGCTAACATCACATAAGCATTTAATATCTTGCCCTATTTTATAGCTTCACGCACCTGTCAACCGTTCTTCTAACTAGCCATGTAAGGCAGCAGACGTTAAATGACATTCACACTCTCCTATTACTATGCACTAGTTTTGCCTAACTTTCCATGTTCATATAATAAACACGCAAAACACTAACCAAGCGCAAAGTGCGTAAAACGGAGATATTTAGTACCCAGAGTATTATAGTGTGCATACTGTACACTAAAATGGATTTATTGCTCCAGTGTTTTGATTATTTAGGAGAAATTAAGAGCAAATGGTGTTCCTGTCCCTGTCCTGACTTGTATTTTGTCTTCCTTATGCTTACACACATTGTATATCTATTAATTATACTATAGGTACGGATATGTGTGTAGTAAATACTAAATTACCAAGGAGCAAAAGTTATAGCTTACTTCATTAGTTTAGCGTTTATGTCGCTAACAGAACCATTTGGCTTAAATATAAATGAAGCAGGTTAATGGGACTCAATCAACTAATTGCTTTACGTTAATGTTCTTTCTTAATGACCTTCCCTTCGCTTTGCTGACGTGTACAGTACACAATTACCTATTTTCAATCCAAAGCAATCTTCATTGAGCATTCGAAAGCAAACATACCATTTCCTGCCACTCTTGTTCCAATTTAATTACGAAGCAAGTCCAGACTTATTGGGTTTCAGATATAAGTGAAGCTGGAAATTTTCCAATAGGTTTTACCAGTTCAAAACCCATTTATCTGACTTATTATCTCATAGGGCTAGTATTTACTCTACTTGCCATAGATGCACAGGTAAATAAAATGTGAATTTCTAAATTGATCTGACTAGATGTAAATAATTGATGCAAAATACCACAACGACCATAATTATCAAATAAGCAACTTCATACAATTATTAACATTCTACATAGTAGATTTATAATAAAAATGGATCATCTCTGGTTGAAAAGGATGGAATACGGGCAATGTGCATTTTTGCGCACAAATTTTTAAGCATTTTGACACTACGTATAGTATAGAGTGATATTGTATATGGAAATAGAACAGTCTTTAGGGAATATTAATCTCTATACTTTTGTACCCTGTGAGCCTAATACGAGTCTTAGAAAGGCGTAAGTTTTATCTCCTTTTTCTTTTTCAGTAAACATTCTTACGCAACAAACGTATGAAATCCAAGAAATCCCGAAAGTTTTTCCGGGGAGAAGAAATGTAATCAAAGCAAATGGAATAAAATGCGAAAGGCTAAAGTGTATCATTTTGCCTAAGAACGTATGTACAATACCATAAGTATAATGTAATGGAAAAGTTGTCCTTACTTAGAATTTAATATTATGTAAATCTATACAGCCAAAGAGTGTAATAATTATCCTACTTAAACCTAGGCTTCCAGTTTTTGCAAAGTTTTAAGCTCTAAGCTTAGGGAATCTTTTAGTAAAGATGTTTTCGTCGTGTCGCCTTACGTTGCTTAGGACGAAAAAAGTTTTGTTGTAATCATCCACTCTGTATGCGTATCATAGACAGCGGAATGAATTCTGCATCCTCTGCCAACTTACAATGTAAGAACTACTTACTTATTGTGCACAATACTTAAAATCATAAAAGCTTAAGAACTTGCTTCATTTTTACTTACTTACGTTAGTTACTATGTAGTATCATATTATCCTAGCTGCAAGCATGCTATGAACTTAATACTACTATAATACTTTTCTATTAAAGAGCTTAAATAAGACTTACAGCATGTGTCTTCCGCCTCCAAGCAGATCTTGACTTCCTAGAAAAACAAAACAAAAATTGTAATTAGTTACTCCTCATCAACCAGAGCAAGGATATGTCTCTATAATTATGTTTTTAATTAACTCTACTCCTCTTTGCGTGGAAAACTCTTGGACAACTTAAGACACGGCTCGCAATTGGAGCTAATCATTCATTTAAGTTCACAACTGACTTTTTATTCTTATCTTTATACGTGTCGCATTGTATCACACAGTTTGTGTACGATATAATTTAACACTATGAAACAAAATGTTACTTTCAATTGCTTATAGAGAACTTTGCAATTAATTACCAAAAAACTGGAGTATTAATTAGTTACCACAACTAGCTTGGTTCCTGCGTACATATTATTTAAATAGTTCTGCAAGTACTTATATGTGTATTCTTCTTCGCTCTAGTAACAGTAATCTGATATGAAGTCTTTTAGAGCAAAATTTCTTTCCTGCTAAATCTACTCTTTATAGATAATAAAATTGTTTTTCAATATTTCGGTAGTAAGATATGCAGGCGGAGCCTTCGGCATGACTGCATATAAAAACACAAACTGGCGACAGTAATACTATACGTAGTAATAAAACAACATACCTACATACCTACCTAAACAAAAATAGAAATTGTTACGTGTATGTGTACGAAGTAAGAACAATAGTATAGTAAAAGTATTCAATTGTCTAATGAAGTCATAACTTTGATTAATCGTAAAATTTACAGTTCATTTACCAAAGCGGAACTTGTCCATAAATATTTAATGAAACATGTAGTACGGTTAACGCTTTGTCGCAAGAAATTGAATTTGTGTGATGTATAGATTCACAGTATGTGTTCAAAAGAAGCTGAAGTAATAAATATACACATAGATTTATTTTTATGATCTGTAAACCCCATTTAGCTCACGTAGCAATTTTTAATTTAGCGTCAGGTCATTAATTGGTATATGTTTCCAAATGCGGCATTGTATATAGCACATTGCACTGCGAATGTGTCAGTGTCAAAGTACCGCATACCGCAATAATGCACAGCTCTGTACCTATACGTACAAAAAACATTGGGACGCTTTTATGTAACATGACAATTTTAAATGTAAGCACTAGAGATGAATACGAAGTTTTACATTTATTTATTACATATTAGTAAGTTCTAATTTCAAGAAAACTGTTGCAGCGATGATACCCGCTGGAATGTATAAAGTTAAAGTTTTAAAGCAGAGCACTAAAAAGACATGAGCCGTGGTCTGATCTTGACGCGATGATGATAATGATGATGAAAAGTGAGTGTCCCATAAAATGCAATTTGGCTTCGGAGAGAAAAAATTTAACCATGACTAAATAGAGTTGAAGTGTCTTAGAAATGGATGAGTACTTACCTATGGCCATTCATCATCCTAATAAGATTTTTGATTTGAAGCGCATAAAATCTAAAGATTCTATAACTAACACTAACTACTAATGATAACTATAATGTACCTCCATTCTAATATACTTACAGATCGACCGCAGTGCATTTTGTACTATATAGCTAATAGAAAGATTCCTAATAGATATTCGACCTGAGTCTTGAGTAATAATGTCGGCATTTGTTCAACAAAGTTCAGTTAACATGAGACTTGTAACATAAGCTCAATCTAAAGGTACCTACTTACACTACACAAGAAAGCTGTGGTTTCCTTTGACTTTCATCATTGAGCCTCACGCTACATTACATAGAATTCCATGTCACGTCAACTGAAATGAACTAAAGTCAAGTCAAGTCTGTTGAATTGAGTCGAGTTGAAGGATGCGATGGTATGCTATGGTCATCAAGAGATAATAACCATAACATAACCCAAACGAAGCACTCTGTCATTCTCCTTAAACTCAACCTCCAAACTATTAGTTAGATTCTTTACAAATATTATTAAGAAACGGCAAGAAAAGAAAGTCGCTTACAGAGATGCGTTGGTAGTTGGTAGTAAAACGAAATGAAAATATAATAAGAAGTCTTGGCCTAAGCCTTATGTTATTATATCACGTAAACGCATAACATAAACATTCTTTATAGTTAGTACGGAGCGTATTCACGAAAATAGGCCATTATCCGTAAGTATATCTTCTCCAGATAGATATAGTAGCTGTATAATAGTATAAAATAATAAGACTCAAGGTGGCAATAGAGAAAATGATGGGACTTAAGAGTCGAAAAGTCTACGAGGAGCAGAAGGTGCAATTCAAAATTCAAGGCGGATGTATCCAGAGCACTTTGACTTGCCTTGGATTTTAGATATGTACCTACAAGACTATCGCCTTAGATAATGTGTATTCACATTACATCGGGTTATTACACAGAAGAGGAAGAAAGAGCATCCAGGCCAGGCAGACCAGAGCAAGGAGATAAGTTAAGTCGCTCATATCATCATGATGCATATTACATATTAAGTAAGAGGAAGGCTGTTGAATCTCAAATCTCGACTCCTCTCTTCTTCTTCTTCACCATTTAATAACAGAGTATAATGTGAGCAAGTGATCCCAAGGGGATATTATTGAGAGAACATAGAGGTGATTAATAACTCATCTTCCCCTGGGCACCCCAGCATCACGTTTTATAATGTGCATTGCATACCTACGGAGATAAATACATAAAAGTGCATAGAGAAAAGCCAAACATTCGCCCAGTCTTCTCTTGCATCCTCACTCTCATTCTAATAATAATCTTCTATTAACACAAAATGTGAATCTCTCCCCAAAAAATTTCTAGATCATTATGCATCATCATTCACTTTCAAAGCAATCAAAAATCTCATCATAAGGCAACCTTGGATTCTTGCCGCTAATTTTATACGCATTAGCTTGCACAATACAATAATCATCCTTACACACACCCGTCACATACACACAGAGCCTATCAAGGTATTCTCATTGTGCACCTTGACAATAATGATATGTGATGCATAAAAGCAATGCGACAGCGATTGTAGCACTTTAAAATGCATTTTGTATTCTAATAGCTATGTTGTACAAATTATGTAATACAATACTGCTACAATGCATATTATTGTCGATTTAGTATGTAGGTATAGAGTGTCAGAGTATCAGTAAGTACTCTACGGATTATATTCGTGTAGAATAGCGTAACCAAAACACTAATGGCTTATATTATATATATATATATAATATAACGATTATATTTCCGAAATATATCTTGGAAATACATTGTAGGTCTTGATCACCATCTGTATGCTCATGTGCCACTGAAATGTCCACATGAAATTATTAGTATTTTACCACACTAATATTTCCTTAATACAGAAACTTTATTCCATTTACTTGTTTTCATCAATTTCATATTATACAAAGTTAAGATTTACAGATATAATATTTATTAGGGAAGTGATATTTGTAATAAAATTCCTAAATATTTTAACTCTTTTAGCATTTAACTAATAAATCTGCTTCAACATCAATATTGCTCCTCATGATTTTCGTCGGGACCTATTAACTGCAGAAATAGAAACGTAATGGAATTAGCACATGGCTATCCTCCATTTCTGATGATATTTGTAATTGAATTGTACAGAGAACTAATGTGCATATTAGTATGTGCACTTACGTGTATTACAGTTAAATATCTACCCATTAGTATCGCAATCAAATAGTCTACATGTTTCTCGTCTCTCCTGCCTGCCCTGTTCTGTCTGTCACTATTTGAGTGCTCTGCCATCACGAATGTCCATCTGAGGTCAAAGTGAATTAGTTCCAGATTAAATTCTGCATTTTGCTTCATTAGATGAGAGCCAATCTACCCTTTTGATCATACATAATCATGACTCATGTCAAAATAGAATTGGTCTAACTTCTTATAATATATTGTGTAATCTAATGCCAGGCCAGGCCACCCGAGCCAGAGCTTAGCCAACTGTGTGACTGAATGGAACTGGACAGGACATGATGTTTAATTCTCACGCAAAAAGAATAGGGGAGTAAAATCAATATGTACTAACGTGCAGTTCAATATAATATAAGAAACATTGATTTTTCACTATCTCCCTGACTTTCTTCCTCTTAACACGCTACATTGTTCCATTATTCTCTAAAAAGCTCAGCGTTTCGATTTGGTCATGGTGAATGCGTACCTACACCATAGCAGAGCTTTTGCTTTTTGGAATTCACCCTTTTTCCTCTTTCTGACAAAATCTGAATTCTTAATATTTCCAATCTCGCAGAGGGAAAGTCACTATGTACGGCGATAGTGTACCTTAAAGATATATATACGATGTATCTGCATATTATATGAATATATACATATGTCATAGGCACAAGGTACCATCGGACACTATCTAAAGCTCCTGTACGATTAGTTATTGAAGTGTCGCTAACATTGTGGCACTATTGCCATAAGACAGATTACATCAAAAGTTGTCTACCACTGTGTGATCTTCTATACTGATAATGGGGTACAAACTAGAGGTCAGGGCCCTTAAACGGGACCCTAGGCCTAATATGATACTAATGCCTACGACATATATACATATTTATATACAATTTTTTTTGTCATATCGCATGGAAAAAATTCATGGCTGAATGCTCATATTTTTGAGCGTAAGACTTATTAAATGTGAAGAGAAGGAGACGTTGAGCTCTTTTTACGTAAAGTTATGTAGTGTACACAATGCACCGTAGAAAAGAATAGAAATGTGTACATATAGCCTGGCTGGTTTGGCTACCGGGAAAGCTAAGGTCAACTGGCCGTGTAAATGTAAACGTCTACTCTTGTGAATGTAGCAATTTGAGATTCATTGCTATTTACACAGTAAAATATTAAAGAGCTTTCCACTACTAACCCTTCCTGAACTTTTCATCGCATGAACACACATTTACATTTTATAGCACCTTTTCCCTTCTTTTTTACCAGTAGCACACTATATAGTAGTCCTAAGTCCTAGCTGTAGTGAGGCAAGGATCTCCGTTTATTGGCACTAAAGTTCTCTACAACGAGAAGAGCTCAGACGTAAATATGAATAAACAGGATGTTTCCTGAACTGTAAATCTCATTGCCAAAATATGATTCATAACTTCCTTCTGTACCCTACAATAGAACTTAGAACATTCTCAGTAATACTAAACTGTTCTTTCCTTCTTGTCAAATCCACATCCACATCCAAAACCAGTTAAGTCAAGCTACTAAAAAGCTTAACATGTGCATTTGTATTACATAGGTAGATGTAGGATTGCTGTTAGCAAATCCAAATAATATAAAGTTTCTATTATTCCCCTTGTCTCGTTAGAAATTAAGGCTACCATTGGGATTCGGTAAGGAAACTAAATAAAAGACTTCTCAAGAATCACATGCCAATCTTCCTTCCACAAAATACACAAGGGGTTGTTCTATTCCACTTTCAGAAAGAGTCTTCATCACTCCGATTGAAAAGCTACAAAACGGACGCAAGTTAAGCAAATCACTAGAGAGCTCAACTTTACTATAGTACATACTTACTTACTTATATACCTATTGGTACATACATTATTTCGTTGCAGAAGTATATAAGTACTACATATTTAGAAGTGTAGATAGGAGAGAAAGAATGAAGTTGAGTGTAAGCCAAGTTGATGATGCAATCAGTCTTATTCAGCCAAGACGATCGATCCCCCCGCCCCAACTAACTGACAGGCATTAATTCCAAACTTCTTAAGATTGAAATTTAGGCATTCATATACAATACAAATACAACCACAGCCAGCCACATTTGCATTACAATCAGATATACTTACAAACATTATATTAATCCCTTCAATTGAATATAAGCTATAGGTACCTTCGGAAATAGTGGGAATCATATCACATATATAGTACTTACCCATAGTAGTAAAAACCAGGGACAAGTACCGAATAATCAAAATATCATACAATATTTAAAACTTTACCACACTTCTGCTATGGTAAGTACGATGCACGTAGGTATAAGCATTCATAATGCAGATCTGGACAAAAAAATCTTAGTTTTAACTTTGTAACCATGTTCATGGTTAATTTTCCTTTAGAGGCTAAATACTCAAAACATGAATATTCATAGAATAATTTTAATGTCTAAGCCTTGAAGAAAGTGCACATTGCAAGGTATTTAATATAGTTACTTATGCATGTTTTACATTATCGTGCTTAATACGCAGCTTGATTAATCACTTGATACTTATTCATTGATGTGTCTGCAAGCTAATGTTAAGGTACCTCTTTAGCTGTCAGCTAAATATAAATATGGACAAGTATATAACGTCATCGTATTTCTTTACTTAATATAAAAGCAAGTGACAAGCACAATTACATGGGAAATTAATGCTCCAATGTGCCCTTAGCCCTACTTAGGAATATGCCAATGACTCAAACCAGAGGTTCAACCATGGAAAGTGGCACACACTACTGCTTATACTATTGCATTACGATTGCCGAGGGTTTATAGTTTTGTTTTTCATCCATGCAATTGTAATTTTGTGTGGTACATAGATGGGATGAGAGATAGGAGCGTGGGTGAGTTGAGTGAAATCGTAATCATGTGAGTCAAGAATAAATGGATATTTATTGATACGCAGAAGGATAAAACAACTTGGGGATGATGATAGGAAAGAAAGTGGAAAGTAGGAAGCAAAAAGTGTTCAGTAAACAAAAATAACCTTCTTCTGGTGAGGATCATCACAAATAACTTCACTTTTTAATACTAACTATATATATATATGTCCTCCCTGTGTATCGATAAGTACGTATGTCGTATGTGTATGCAGCAATATTACATTATGTGACGTTAGTTGCTGGTGACATCAGAAAAGTCAAAGGGAATAAATGAGAAGAGCAGAAAAGCGACAAGAGATCGTCAACGTCAGTGTTGTAAAGAAAGATACCTTGTATACAGTTATACATATAATATAGGAAAACAGTTCAGTAAAAGTGAGGGCAGATAGAAAAGTAGAGAAAAACGAGTGTTAGAGAGAAAGAGTCGCAAAATCAATCAAAGCATTCATTGGTAATGTTCCACATGAATGCAGTTAGAGTTGTGTGTGTACACAGTTAGGGATAGAAAAGAATTGAGCGTTTTTTGCCATTAGGTGGACTGGACGCAAACTTACTTAAGTGATTTGCTTGTTCCTATAGTATATGCATTTTATATAAATTATAGTGATAAGCAATACAGTATAGGATTCACGGAAGAAATCTTACGCAGGAAGAAAGCGGACAGAGAAAGAATCGTACAGAGGAAAATTGCGTACATACCGCGTTGTCGTACCGTGAAGTCAAAGTCGTAAACACTTGTATTCTGCTTTAAAAATACACCTCAAAAACGCCAAATTAAGTCACACAATAAGGTAGAGATTACTACAGTACGGCAACGCTGTGTGTACGCAATTTTCCTATGTACGATTCTTTCCCTGTCCGCTTTCTTCCGGCGTAAGTTATTTTCCTATTACCACAGTATAGTAGTTGATTGTTGTGTTGTGAGAGTTGTAAGTCTTGTCCTGCTGGTTACTTACTTTTAGATTTACTTAGTCCAGAGTACAAAATCTAAGCAAAGCAAACTCAAACCTGCTAGCTAAGTCAAGAAAAGGAAGGCTGTCCAGTTTACTTTTCCTCTTACAGTTACACAGTACACACACAATCAACAAGAACTTGCCAATTGAGTGGGGAGCTACAAAACTCTCCACTATGCATACACATCGTGAACATAGAACTGAAGTTTACAAATGAAATGACTTTTTTCTATCTCTCTTCTTTCTGCCATTGCATTGCCATCGTCTCGAAGAGCTCATGCTGAGATCCTAGTAGTCGAGTTCAGTTCAACACTAAGTTAGTCAATCGAATTTAGATAATTTAGCGTTAGGGGTGCCACACATGGTGCCAATGCTGATGAGTATTGATGTTCCTCAATGGACATTCATTTAGTTGAAGGCCTTCATTAGCGCATCACGGCTGCAGGCGAATTCAACTTGAACATTGAACATAAAGCAGCTGCGTCCAATAACTCCTGAATTTGCCTACTTCCATTCCAGCTTCGAATATCTTGTTTTCACTAATGCAATCTATTATACTCACTGTTATTACGTATCTGTAGGGGAAAGCAAACGTACCATCGCCATCATCCTTCTTGGTTCTTAACGAATGCTAACTCAGGGACGGAATACTACTAACGTCAGCTAAAAGCCAATTTTCATTCTGACTGACAATCGGATGGACTATTAGATCTTCTGTTGGGATTGGATCAAAACATTTTCATAGGATAGGAACTTAGAAACCATAAGTTATTCAGGATGTGCTTATTTACCTTGTTAGTAAGTTAAGTGCTCCATCCTACGGTATTATTATATTCTATTGAATTGTTTTTTGCAAGGTACTAATAATCTAAACCATAAACTTATAAAAATACAGCGCATATGTACATATATACAGATACTGCATATTTATGCATGGTTTATTGTATGTTGTAGCATAACAGCTATGTAGAACCAAGTGGAGTACAAAACTGGTTGAAGTGAGGAAATCTCGAGCTAAGATTTATTTCAGAAGACTGAAAATGTTATCTGCAAAAGCCATCATGTTGCGTTGACAAGAAGAAATTTCAGCTTCAGCAATGTCAACCAGCTCAGAATACAATGCACAATGTATAGTGAGGAAATGTGAAACGAAATAGGAAGCAGGAGCTCACTCACTCGCTCACTTACTCACTTAAAGAGACGAATTCAGCAGATGAGGATGATTCTTGCCAAAAGGAAATTGTATTTGGTCGCCCCTCGCACGAAACTTAAACGAAATCACCAAAGCAAAGCAAAGTGAACTTTATTTAGCCAAAGTCATCCTACAACATAAACATATATGCTTTAGCAGAGATAACTTCCTTCTCTATATACTATACTAGAGCTCTTATCTGTTCAGCACTCACCCTTTAGGTATCTGTATGGGAAGAACGTGTACAATATATAGTGTGACTGCAGTAAAAGGTAAGGAAACCACTTATTATCTGAAGAAGGTAAGTGCACACAAAAAGAATACATACAGTGAACAAGCAAACTATACAATAACTTTCCTCATATACTAGACAAGGCACACATTGTCATTGTATTTTGCTATCGCCAGTCTGCACACACACCATAGACCATACGAATACACAGCCAGAATCCCTAGTCAACTCTAAATCTGTAGGTACTAGACTTTCACTTCCCTCAGTCTCATCTTCAGTGAGTACAGTAACTTTCAATCAGACAAAAAAGTTGTCTCAATTCTTCCAGGAATGAAAGTGAAAGTTACATCAGGAGACTACGTGCACAATCATGATTACTTTGCGGGACACTAAATTACTGTAAGTAGGAGCAAGGCAGAAGTGTCTATAAGCTTCCCTGTGTGTACATATGTAACAAAAGTTATTTTGTAACTCTATTTCTAGAAATAACTACACACATGTGTAAGGATTAACTATAAACCTTTCTGGCTTATAAGGATGAATGATTCTTTATTTGGTTTACTCCTCCGGAAATATCACAAATGTATTGGATAACAAGGAAGAAGTGAAAGATTTAGTTGACGAGATGACAATGGTGTGTTGAGGGAGAAAGAATTTCCTTTTACTTTCTCACCTTCCTGAAGGGAAGACGATTCCTCTTAAGGCATGGTAAGCGTAGGCAGTATTTATTTACTGCGTAGAATTTCATACAGCATAATTCACAACCCTTGTCTTAATGTTAGGGGAAACAGTCAACAGCTTTACTACTTGGCTTTTGGTACAAACTGAGCGCAGTGAAGTCTACTAGAAACCTTGCTTGAATATTCTTTTAGGATACATATTCTCCCAGAACATAATAATACGCATTTAATACTCTGTAGATTTGCTTACTAACAAAGTGCAAAGAAAACCACGAAGCAACAACAAAATAGTACATACTCGTATGAATATGGATACTTTCTTTGGGATTCATTCTATAGAAAATTGAGTTAGTTACAACAAATTTAGTGAAAGTAGGGAAATAAAGAGCAGAAAAATTTCCAACGAACTTGTCCATTTGATTAAATAAAGTACTAAGATAAAAGTCTAGCTATATTTAAACTCAATTGATTCCTTTCTTCCCCACAAAAGTGCAGTCACTAAACGAAGAAATGTACAATTTTCCAAAACTGCTGTAGCTGTAGTAGCATAGAAGACATAGGAAATGGTAGCATTAGGCATATATCACGTATACATCCGGGAAAAATAAACTATTTACCTTTACATAAAGCAAACAGAACAAAGGGAAATCTTT
>JAQFYC010002844.1:0-23302 GCA_034694165.1 Tomocerus mixtus | reverse complement strand
AAAATATTGAAGATATACATTCTCGTAGTCTTCACTGAATTATGGCAAGATGAAAAGTGAATTTATCAAGTGTTTCCAGCTTTTGTAGTTCGTTAGTTTTGCGTGCGAAATCATGTAAATGCAAATGATCCCATTCTTTTCAAAAGTATTGCAAGCTTCAACGATCTTAAGTGTAAAAATGTAACTTTCACGACTTTTTTGAAAAGCATGAGGTAAAATATCTGATAATTTGTATAAAATGCGAAAAAACGCTTTCATAAGTAATTAGTTAAGTATTTAATGGATTTGATTGAAGTGTAACAATCTGACTAGTCGGAGCGTGTTTTAATGGCAATATTTGGACCTTGACAGGAATCTCACAATTAGAGCTTACAGAAGCGGGAACACAAACAATTTCCGCCCGTTTCTCTTGGCCTTTCCGCGGGCGACCCCGTTTAGGTTTAGGAGTAGGAACAGGAGGAAATCGCTCTGTAATTACTGTTGGGGATGAAGGAACTGAAACTGAAGGTAAAGGTGTGATGACAGAAGATTGTGTGGGTGCGGCGGATGAAGATAAATTCGGGGAAATCGGTGGGTTCATTATTATATTAGTGTTCTGTCTTAATATATGGGGTTGTTGTGGCTGAGGAGATTTCATTTCCGCTTTTGTGACGTCACAAGTAGCATGTCGGGCTAAATTGTCTCGCAAAAGTTGGTTCTCGGACCGAAGTCTTTGAATTTCGGTTCGGGATTTAGCCAAAGCCGACAAAAGTGTTTGGTTTCTAGCCTCCAGTCCAGATACCCATTGTTTTCTTCTTTCTCTTGATCGGGAAGCCGCTGCCCGGTTTCTTTCCAGCAATTCGGTTTTCTTGTAATTTTGTTCAGGGTAGTTGTGTTTAGAAGGTGCGGGTAGTTCATGTTCAGGAGGATCAATTTCTATTAAGAAGGGCGGAACAGCTGATAAATTTGAATTGGAGGAACACGTACTGATACTAGCGGATGCTTCTGCATCGGACGCCGATTGGGGGGTAAGTGTAAGTCGAAGATTTGATTTTGACTTTGATTTTCTCCCAGCTTTTGCTAGAATTCGTGAATTGTTGATTTCTAAGGAGGAGGAAGAAAAATGCAATTCACACTGAAATCCGGGGGTAAAAACAGGGGATTGGGGTTCCGGAGGGGTGGTTGTGGAAATACCCGAATTTTGAACACTTGTCTGGATAATGCTGTCTTTATTAGTTTCGTTAGAACTGGAACAGGATGTACTAACATTTTGAGGTGGCAATTTCGGTGTTATACATGGAACTTGTGGTGTAGAAAGAGAAACTGAATTAGAATTTGAAAGGGATGTAATACTGGAACTGGAAGTGTTTGTGGTTGAGGAAATTACTGGGTAGCCAATAACTTGAGGTGTATTTAAAGTATCTTGCTCAGCGGAGCGTCTCATGGATAAACTTGGAATCCGTGCCGCTGGAGTCGTGGAAGCAGCTATGGAAAAATTGAATTCAAAGTTTTCAGTAGAAGGTGTGGCGCTTGTTGCTTTCGAAAATTGCTCATCAAAAGGGTTCACATTCTGGAGATCTTGGAAAAGGCCCACTTCTTCACAGTTTCGGAAAAATCGCGTGGGCGATGGAGTTTCTTCAACGAAACTTTCAAGAGCTTGGGCCGTAAGGCTCCCTCCCTTTCCGAGGTTCAGGGACATTTCATGACGTCGTTTGTGAACCTGAAGGTGATCCTCATTTGTGAAACGCTGCAGAATAACAAACATTCGAAATAAGAACAACGCTAATTAAAATTTTACTCCAACAATTATTATTAAATATGCAATTTTCAACTTACCGAAGTGCACATTGGGCACTTAAATGGTTTTTGGATCTCCATAATTGAAGTATGTATACTGGCTTTTGTTCTCCTGGAAGAAAGTTGGACGAGTCCTGGAGACTAGCCTATTTTTCGTTTTTGGAGTTTATTTAGCTGGAGAAATTGTGGATTTAAGTTTGCGTACATCATTTTTGTACAAAGAACCATATCTAAACATTAAAAATTGGTGTATCAAAAGATGTGTTTATTTTAACTGCTAAATCATGAATAGATTATTTATTTTTGGAACTATCAAAGACTTTTTGAAACTTCTAAAATTATAAATCAACAAACTGAATTTCCTAAACTAAACAATATTTTTGCCTTGAATCTTAAATTTCTGTACTTTAGCGCAGTATTTGCACCGCGAAATTCATCCTTTACCTTTACTCATTATTTGTGACGTTCGGTAAAGCTATATAATATATCATAATTCACTAAACCATTCTCCAGTATTGTCTCAAGATTTACAAAAAGGTTGTTCATTTATAATAAAAAACTGCTGAGTGCTGACTGAAATTGCTGGAAGAAAGAGAAAAAGATTGCTGAATTTGCATAGCTGTCTAAGGTAATAAATGACAAAACCTTTCACTTTTAACTTTACTTTTTCTGAATTTGTTTTGTTACTGGATAACTATTAGATGATAGATGTTAGATATCGTTCAGCAGCAGAAGATACTGGGACACTTTTATAGCAAAAATAATTGTTGTAGTTTTGCAGTAGTCTGTAAAGAAAAGTTGTTGCGCTAATTGTTGCATTATGTTGTTTTAGTTGGAAAATCTTAAAAATGGCTTCATCTTGGAACCCTGTTGATTCTGATGACGAGTTTGAAGACCAAGAATTTAAGAGAAGTTCTGGGAAAACGGCCCTAGTTGTTATAATTTCCACGACACCGGATATGTTCCAACCGTTGGATTGGGAAAAAGAAGAAGGGGAAGACGATACTAAAGAAATAACTCCGTTCAAAGTTGCCGTAAAGGTATTGTATTAAATTAAATTGAAAACAATGGGAAAGTAATCCATTTTGTAGAAAAACGCTATAATTTCTATGCTTACGTTATTAGTGTTGCGAAAATCTATGGAGAAGTAAAATAGTTTCCAGCACAAAGGACCTTGTCAGCATTCTTCTCGTTGGAACGGAAAAGTACAAGAATTCCTCGGATTTCAATCATCTTTACGTCCTGCAGGAGATGTCCGCTGTCAAAGTTAGTATGATTGAAGAGTTGAGTGCAATCAATTCCACGGATGATTTAAACGGTTTTGAGGACAATATTGGCTCTTCCTCTACGTACGACCTTAAGGATACATTTTGGCTCACGAAATCCATTTTTGAAGATGCGTATGTGTAGCAAAATTTTAATAAAAAATCTGTATATTCTTGAAATAATTCAACTATCTGTACATGGGGATGAGTTAACTATAAAAATCATATTAATTGCAGGAAGACGGATGCGTACCTTAAAAAAGTATTATTTTTCACATGTGACGATTTTCCGCACGCATCCAGGGCCAATCTGCAGCAAGATGCTATTGAAAAGTACAGAGATCTGGGGAAAATCGATTTCAACATTATAACATTCAAGGAAGACTTCCAATTTGACAAATTCTACACGGTAATGATTATTAAAATAAACATCCAAAAATTATTTTTGAGATTATAAGCTTATATTGTTTCTGCAGCGCATTTTGGAAGAAAGTTCAGCAGTAACTGTTGCGAAGGATTCCCAAAGTTTAATGCAAGTTGTAAAGATGAAACAAAGTGTCCGCCGTCCAATTGTTAGGAGCACTTTGGAAATTAGTCCTGGATTCAAAATTGGTGTTGGTGTCTATTCCTTTATCAGGTACGTATATCAATTTATACACTCTGTTTTCCCATAAAATCTTGCAATATTACGGCCTTTTTATTGAGCTGTTTGAAGATTAGGAAGATTTTTAAGCCCTTTTTCTCCTTTTAGGAAATCTGAGCCACCAAGAGCGGTCAAAATTAATAAGATGACCAACGAAGTGGTGGAAAAAGACGTCACCAAGTTTAGAAAAGTAATATAAGTGAAACATTTGTATTTTATGTCGAATAAGCTATAGCTCTCTATAATTTCACGCCAAACAACTCCTAAAGTTATTTAAACTCATGCAAAACATCCAGTTTTTGGTTTCAATTCGTATAAAACAAGCTTTTGTCGTCAAAATTCAAAAAGTTCATTTAACGCATCCTTTGCAAAATTCATGCCAAATGAGCTTTTGTCCTTACGCATGGAAAATACACAGAAAATACAGATTTGTCTGCGTAGTAAACTAATAATAATATAAATCTTTATATTAGGATACTGGGATGCCTGTACTAAAATCTGAAGAAAGAAGAGTAGCAGTGATACAAGGGGAGGAGGTCGTGTTTGAGGACGACGAATTAAAAAAGGCGACGGCCGCAAAGGATGCGGGACTTACGCTCATTGGATTTCTGAATCAGAGCGAACTGGATTTCTTAAACAATTACAAAGCTCATTCCTACTTCATTTATCCGGACGAAGAGCGTATTACCGGAAGTCGGGAATTTTTTGTTTCACTTCTGAAACGCTGCCATGCTTTGGAGGTAAAGGATTTGAAATTTTATCTATTGAATACAATAGTGCAGTTAAAAGTATCCATCTGATATCGGACGAAAGCGCAGTATCATAAATTTTTTAGTTTGAAAATATTAATAAATATCCGAAAATGAAATGCCTTCATACTGGAATCCTTATATACGGAATGAACTGTATTTTTTAAATAAATAAGACATTTTCAGAAGTTAATTTTTTTTTGGCTTTGCAGAAAGTTGCCTTGGTCAAAATGGTTCTTGCTCGGGGAAGAAAGCAGAAAATTGGATGTTTGATTCCATCGTTAGTAATTGAGGAGACATCTGTCATTCCATTTCCCCAAGGATTTCATTTGTTCATACTTCCATTTAAGGGTAAGGTTGTTTAATTGTTTAGAAACTATTTCATAAAATAGCCATAAAATAGAATGATTTATCTGAATAATCTTGCATTTTTACTTTAATGTAGACGAAATTCGAAAACAAGAAATACCAAAGCATCCAACATGTCCAGAATCGTTGGTTGAAATTATGGATAAAGTTGTGAAAAAACTCACGAACAAAAAGTTTGACCTTTCCAAATATAACAATCCGGCGATTCAGTTTAAATGGCGACATTTGGAAAAATTGGCTTTGGAAACCTTGGAACATGATGACTTTTACGATTACACCAGTAGGAAATTATTATTTCTAGCAATGAATTTTGAATAGACTTTTCACTTTAATTATTTAAGACATTTAAATAAATTTTTTTGCTTAGATCCCGATGTAGAGCAGATGCAGAAACGTTTAGGAAATCTTCCACGGGAACTTGATATGGAAGCGCAGACAATTTGTGAAATGCCTGCTATCACTGCTGCTTATGCGTCCGCAGCGTCTGCCAAAAAGCCCGCAGGACCTGTGAACATGCTAATTGAGTACAAGAATAAACGCGTAAGCATTTGTTTCAGAAATTAATTCTTCGCAAAAGTTAATTAAGAAACTATGGAATAATCTCTAGCCAAATTCTGTGCAACCCTAGCTGAACTATAGACAGGTTCTATCCTATATATTCTGAACTACTAAATTGGTACTTCTTTCTGCACCTAATGATTTTCCACGTGTGTTCTGTATAGACTGGGGTTTGCGTTTATGTATTTGCCTGAGATTTGCACATATTTAAGGCTTAAAAAAGTAAATTATTTATTTTACATATTTACACGCATATTTACAATGTCTTTTGTGAGTGTGGTTTTAGGTGGAAAAGCAGACGGTCGAGTCGTTGAAAAACTTTTTGATGTCTACAGGCGTTTCGTTTCAAACAATCAAATTTAGAAGGAAGGCTGATCTCGTCGCGGATGTCTACAGCCATTTTGATAATAAGTAAAGGTGGAAACAAACAACAAAAAACTGGCCGCTTAAACTTAATTTTCTGTTTTCTTAGAAACATTTACATTTTTCCTGAATTAGTGTAATTCACTCTTCAGTGCTTTCAATAAAATAAAAAGTACCTAACTAATATTAGATTAGTGATAATAAATTGTAACCTAAGAACTTTCAATACATTTCAATAAAGGAATATGGTACTTGAAATACATTACGCCCTTTAATGCAAAATTTACAAAAAAGAAACATGTACTTAGATTTAGGAAGAATTTAAAAAATACTTTTACTATAATTGATTATTAATGTGTAAATATGTATTATTAGTTAACAAATAGAGCAATGAAATGCTTAATTGTTCCTAATACTGCAATTAGAAATTCAAATAAAATTAATTCATTGAAATAATTGTGTAAATTGTTGATTTGTTAGAAAATGCATGTAAAATAGTGTGATTTGAAATGATGTGCATAAAAATGTATGTGCAATCGTGCGGTAGTTATTTTTATTAGAGATTTGGTTAGTTTGTTACATTCGTTTTTCTAAAATTTTCCGATGAATACGAAACGGCCATCCGGACGTTGAAGTCTTCCGCAAGAATGAACTTCGTCACAACCATCGATTGAAATTCTATCCAGGGTTTTACAGTCGCAGAGGAGATTGTGTAATCCTGCCTCGGTAATCTAGAAAACATAATTTAAGAAATAATCTTTAAGAAATAAGAAATTTTAGAGAAGTGCTTGATTTGTTTTGAAGGTATTTCTATTTTACGTATGTCTCGTCGAGGGCCAGTTTTCGGAGATGTTTCAAATAGCTGATTCCATATTTGATACTGCAATTTGTCACTTTGGAGTTGCTAATGTCCAATGTATGCAAATCTGTATACAAAGAAAAATCCAGATATGAAATACATTATGAACCATTAGATTAGGGTACATTATCAAATTCAAACTTGCAACAATCTACATTGAAAACAATACTTGCAACAGACATTGCTAACATTGAAATTACCTTTAACTAATGAAAAATATAATATTATAAACTTGTAGTACGTTTTAATGATCCAACAAACGGGCGGTCGGGCAATCTGTGCATTCCTTTGACCTCATACTTCATATCCAAATTGTTATAGTTGACCTCCTTCTCCAACTCTTCATCGGGTATTCCAGTAACTCCCGAATCAGCGAGTTCCTTCCAGTCTCCCACTCTGAGGAATTCCAGTTGCTTCAAGTGTTCACAAATTAACTTGAAACTTTCATCTGTTCCAAAACTTCCCCAGCCGGAGGCATTTAAATGGACGAGATTTGGAAGGGCTGCTAAAAATCTCTGGAACCATTTTGAATGCCCGATTAAATTGGCCCTCCGGATTTCTCCAACCATTAGGGTGTTTCCAGCAATTTCCAGTTTTTTAATACGCTGCCGGAAAACGTGTTGTTCCAAGGGAGTGATAAGAATCGTGTTGTCACACCAAGTTGTGTCAGAACAGAAGAATTCCTGGAGACGATTCAATTTCGATAGGAAATTAATGTTATCGTAGAAACTCTCAGGACCGGAAATACTCAAACAGCGCAAAAGTGGCAAGGAGACGTCTGAGAATATTTTTTCAGTTGCGGAAGGGACATTGTCCAGATAAAGTTCCTCCAGGATACCCCCCTTAGCGTTGATAAACTGGATAAGAGCGACGACACTAACACGGCAGGAATTGAGACGAATTCCAGTCAGATTGCTAAGGGCTGAAGTGTCCCCAAGAGCTATTAGGTCTTCAGAAGATAAATTACTGTTGGAAAAATCCATGAACCTTAACTGCCCGGTGTAGCCGAATCGGTTCGCGTAGTTTTGTATTGGCTCTGAAATGAGTTTAAAATTAAAGTACAGGTTTTCAAAACGATAAACTTACAACAAATATTTACGACATTTAACTTTATAGTCAAAATTGGCATGTTTTGGAAAAATTCTATTGAAAAAATACAAAGTGTTTTTCATAACAGGATCTTGCACATTCGTTTCATCAATTTCAGTAAAATAAATGTGCTTAACAAATTATTGATACAGTTATATACATTGTAACATATTTACATTGATACATTTTTGGTAAAAGCATTAACAAGTGCGTAATGCGAGGAAACATTTAAAGTAAGGTCCAATTACCTATACTCCAACGTGGCTTTAACCGACTCAGTTGTACAATTCCATCTGGAATGCATGTGAGTGTCAGGGACCTTAAAAAACATTTAAAATGATGTTCATTTTATTTTTCTCAAGATAATCTTTCAAACATTTTATTTTTTGTTTTCACCTAAGAGGACCTCCGCACCATTTGAGAAGACTCCAAAGGGCATTATCTACCATGTAGGAACTCTTTTCGATCAGCAACTCCTTCATCTTTGCAAAAGTGCCATTTCGGAAGTGAATCCCGAAATACTTTTTGATCAACTCCGAGTTAAAAGAATACATTTCAGAGGTCCACATAATCTGAAGGTGTTCCAAATTGACACATCCCAGTAATACGTCGATAAATCCCGTAAGTGACATTTTGCTGTTGCGAATCTGAAGGTAGGTCATTGAAGGGCCGTGTTTAGACCAAAATTCCTGCTGGATCGGATTGGAGACGTCGTAGATAAAAGAGGACAGCAATCTGAATTGTGTCCAGATTATCGGAGATTTGTTGTAGACGTGCATCGCTTCCAGGACGTTGTTTCTTATGGTGACTACGGGAAGATTCGGCTTCAAATTTGGATCACACGAAACAACTTCCAGCCACTTCTTGCAAGTCTCCCGAAGAGGAAGTAATTCGTTCCAGTTCAAATTCCGGAAGATTCTCACCAGAAACTGCAACAATCAAATTACAAAAGAAATGAATGAAAGTTAGAAACAATGTTGTTTGAGAAAAGTAAATTATTCTAGAGTTTTGAGGTCAATAATTTATTCTGAATGTTTGCAAATGTAAATATGTAAATTAAATCTGGATAAACCTTATCGTTGTAAAACACCAGCGATGAAGAATCCACTTTTCTCTCATCCTCCGGGATATAAAAAGTGACTGATCTGGATTTCTGTCTTTGACTCCTGTGGAACAAAGCGACTTGAGTAGCAGTGTCAAGGAGAGGAGAGCGATTAATGGTCACAACTACTGGATCATTTTCAATTGTGCTGGAGCGTCTCACGTTAACTGTTCCACTTCCTGGACGTCGCACAGTTGCTGTATTTCTGCTGGCCATCAAAACGACCCTACCTCCATGATTCCCCGAACTGGGGGAAGCCCCCGTTCTGGTTCTGGAGCGGGTGACTACCCTCATCGTATTAGTTGTACGCACAGGTCCAGGTGGATTTCTTGATTGTCTGGAGATCCTTCCACTTCCGCGCACAAGGGGAATGTTTCTGTATCCAGGAGTCGTTTTGACCTGTTCTGCACTGTTATGGTTCCCCGTGGGGATTACCGTTACGCCTGCGCCTCGTAGCGAACTTCCCATCGCTTGTTGTCCAGTGACCGTCGTCATCGTCCCAGTTGGTGTTGCTTGTCGTCTGGAGCTGTTAGAGTTATGAAACATTGGTGCTGCAGCTTTCGGCATTTTTCAACGTTCTTTAATGAATAATTTGTACTAATTTAAATAATATAAAAACAGAAATTTGGATTTCCTTATGACAAATTGCAAATTATGGAAATTATTCAGAAATCAATACATTCCGTTTCAGATCTTTGCTATTTTTTCAATTTCTTTTAATTTTTCACCCTTAAACCACTAATTGACAAATTTTTAAAATTATTATATTTACTAACATCCTTAGCAACAAAAATAGCATAAAATATTTTTTGTTACAAAGTACTGTTGAGCAATGATACACCGAAAATGAAAATGTCGAATTTGTTCAAAATTCGCAAATCTCCAGTTAAGATCTAAAATTATTTATGAAAATGAAAATCTTAGAATTCTAAGATTACTGTAAACAAAGAAAAGTAATAGAAAGTTGCATGCAAAACTATGGACTGCGATCTACAATTTAAAATCTACATATTTACAGTTTAAACTCTAATTGGAAACTTCAGAGTAAGATTGCTCATCATCTTGATCATATGCTAAGTTTATATTAAGCCATTTTTCTATATCAGCGACACTTGTTTCCTTCCGACTGGCATAATCCACAATCTGAAATTAGAATTTTGGCCAATTGGTTAAAAGTTTAACATTATTGTAGTAAAAATTGGGGATTTTAAAATAATTTTCAATCACCTGGTCCATTTGTATCTTCCCTACGGCAAAATAAGAACTCTGCGGATGCTGGAAATAAAGTCCGCAAACTGACGCAGCAGGATCCATTGCTAAAGAGTCGGTTAAACTAATTCCGGTAGAATTTTTAATATCTAGCAATTTCCAGAGAATATTTTTCTCGGTGTGATCCGGTTGGCTGGGATAACCTGAAGGAAAGAAATAAATGTGTCTTAAATTTGAATTACTAGAAACGTATAATATATTTATTTATTATTCACCTCAACCACAATAACTATATATAATACCATAAGTGAAAAACTAGTTATAGTGCAGAACAGAAAGTACTTACCAGGTGCTGGCCGAATTCCCTGTAAAAATAATTAAAAAAGCATAAATATACATATATAATTTTGGGAAAAGCATTTATCCAGAACACATGAATATGAAAAGTGGCTAGTTCTCATATCCAAAATTATTACAATGGAAAGTATAATGAGATATTGAAGAAAATTGCGCACCTGGTATTTAATTTTATGCAAATCTCCAGCTTCTAAATTTTCAGCAGTGTTATATCCCCAAAGTTCAGTTCGGACACGTTGGTGTAATTCCTCTGCAAAAGCTTCGGCTAAACGGTCGGCTAATGCCTTGACCATAATTATATTGTAGTCGTCCAGTTCGGCTTCAAATCTTTAGAACATAACCAGTTTTCATTAAATAAAACTCTTAACACGAAACATTTAATTACACTACATATTGTGTGTACTAACTTTTTAACAATTTCGTCACAACCAAATCCAGCAGACACGGCAAAAATTCCAATATAATCTGTTACTCCAGAAGAGACAGGAGCAACGAAATCTGATAGACACAAGTACGGCTCATCTTTTACTTCTTTTTCGGCCTAAATTGCATACAACAAATAAAATATATGACAATTGTTCTTCTATGAACTATAATTGCAATATGGAATCTTAGAACATGTTTGAATACTTACCTGCTGCCTAAGTCCATGTAAAATAGCAATTGGTTTAGATCCCGGGGCAGATCCAGGCTGGAAGATTAAAATGTCATCTCCTTGACTATTCGCTGGATAAAATCCAACAATGCCATTAGCAGAAAGTGAACCGTCTTGTATCATCTGTTCCAGCAATTTCTGCGCTTCACCAAACACCTTCTGAGCTTCTGCACCTGTGTATAACAAAAGATACGATTAGCTTTAACGAAATATTATCATGTACATAATAATGACGTACATTCACAGTTAGATACACTCAAAACACACTTTAGATTTTGGCAGTATACATTCACATTTCACTAAATACTGTCACAACTAACTATAAACAATTTTTAACAAGTATTGTCACAATTAACAAAATTCCTGCCCAATTAATGTAAAACTGAAATAAATAAATGGAGTAAAAATAGCTTACCTATTGTAGGATCATTGAATAATTTAGGATATCCTCGATGGGGATATTTGCCTCTGAGCTGCCAAACGTCAAAGAAGGGTTTCCAGTCAATAAACTTGGACAGCTCAGCCAAACTGTAATTATTGTACACTTCCGTTCCCAAAAAGGCTGGTTCCTCTAAAAACAAACATTCACGATCATTTTCTATTATATACCATTGTCTTTAATAAAATTAAAATTTTTGTTCGTTAATTTTAGTGATGTTATGTTACTTGGTAAATAGTTATTCCAATCGACTTTTAATTTTCTTTCACGTGCTTGTTCAATAGTTAGATATTTTCGGTCTCTCAGGTTATCATAATGATCCTCCCGAATCTCTTCGTATTCATCCGAAATTTCTTCACAGAATGTTTCCCGATTGACATTGTCCAGAAGAGCAGAGCATACCATTACACTTTTTGAAGCGTCTAAAACATGGACAACGGGATTTGTGTATTTGGGGGCAATTTTGACAGCCGTGTGTTGTTTGGACGTTGTGGCTCCCCCAATTAGTAAAGGAACTTTGAAGTCCAGTCGCTCCATTTCCTTCGCGACATAAATCATTTCATCGAGGGACGGAGTGATTAATCCGGATAACCCTATTATATCTGTAGACATTAAAGTAAAAGAGAAATAAGGTTAGTTTTCATAATACAAATGGTATCCAATAAAGAAAACAACGTTAAAATGTGTAGAAATACTTACCAGCCTTTTCATTTATGGCAGTTTCCAGTATTTTGTGTGCTGGACACATAACTCCCAAGTCTATAACTCTGTAATTATTGCAACCGAGAACGACACCAACAATATTCTTTCCGATGTCGTGCACATCTCCTTTAACTGTAGCCAGAACAACTGTTCCTACATGGTGGGCCTGAAATTTCAAAACAAATGTCACAATTAAACTTTTGCAAACAAGCCATCCATTTTATAGAATTATGATTTTGCATTAAGTAATAATTGTGTTAATAATTAAGTTTCTAGTTTTTCTTTGCTTACCTCCAGACAATTGTCTATATTTGCCTTTTCAATGAAAGGGATTAAATGGGCAACAGCTTTTTTCATGACTCTCGCTGATTTGATAACTTGGGGAAGAAACATTTTCCCCGCTCCAAACAAATCACCAACTTGACCCATACCTTGCATTAGCGGTCCTTCAATCACATTCAGAGGATGAGGGAAAAGATGACGAGCCTCTTCTGTATCTTCCACAATGTGGGAATCAATTCCCTATGAATAAATAAAAAACGAATAAAATGAAATACTTAATAAAAATGTAAAACAATCATTAAAAGTCTACAAATATTTTAATAGTTTCAACTTACTTTGACCAAAGCATATGCCAGTCTTTCTTTCACTTCTTTAGATCGCCACTCCGCTTCTTTTTCCACCTTCTTTTCTGTTTTTGAATGCGATTGAGCATACTCGAGTAATTTCTCAGTTCCCTATTAATGAAATACAGATAGCATGTAATTTTAGCAACAGGCAAAATGAATTAATCAAAATCATCATAATTCTAAGATGCTATTGAAAATAAATAATAAATGTTTACCTCAGGATTTTTATTCCAAATAATGTCTTCACACAAACGTAAAAGCACAGGCTCAATATCATCATACACGGGAAGATTCCCTGCATTGACTATTCCCATATCCATTCCAGCCTGTGAAATTTTTTGAAATAATCAAATTATTAGCCACCATTCTCAATATCTGCTACAAAGACCAATAAAAAAATAATTTTGTACCTTAATAGCATGATAGAGAAATACAGAATGCATTGCTTCTCGGACTATTTCATTTCCTCGGAAGGAAAACGAAATGTTGGATACACCACCGCTAATTCGACAACCTGGACATCTTTCCTACATAAATTCAAAAAAGAAAATAAATCAAAAACTCATTTTACTTACCAATTGGAACGTAAATTATAATTTTAATGCAAACCTTAATGAGAGAAGTCGATTCAATGAAATTAATTCCATAATTATTGTGTTCATCCATTCCAGTACCAAGAGTAAGAATATTTGGATCGAAAATTACATCGTTAGGGTTGAAGCCAACAACATCAACCAAAATACGGAAAGAGCGCTCGCAAATTTCAGCTTTTCTGTCTACTTCTGTGGCCTGTAACACAAAACAGAAATTGCATTGAATAATGAAAAAATTACACATAGCAGGTAATGTATTAAATGGAATCTAAAGTAGAAATACCTGTCCTTCTTCATCAAAAGCCATTACAACAACAGCAGCTCCAAATCGCTTAACTACTTTCGCTTTATCAATAAAATCCTTTTCGCCTTCTTTTAACGAAATCGAATTCGTAATACATTTCCCTTGAGTACATTTTAATCCAGCCAGAATCACGTTGAAATTAGAGGAATCAATGCAAAGAGGAACCTGTTGAATGCGCACAAAAAGCAATTTACAACAATTTTTAAATTTAGATTGCATATTAAAGATACTTTAACAGTAGAACTTTAGATTTGCTCACCCTACTAATTTCCGGTTCAGAAGAAATCAAGTTAATGAATCTTGTCATTGCTTGAATCCCATCCAACATTCCTTCGTCCATGTTGATATCCAGAATTTGAGCACCATTCTCAACTTGCAGTTTACAAACGGCCAGAGCTTCCTAAATTATCATTATTTAAATCCTAAATTTATACTTTAACTTTCATTATTTTTATAACTTACATCATATTTTCCATTCTTAATAAGTCGGCAAAAGAGACGGGAACCTGCGACATTGCATCTTTCTCCAATATTGACAAAATTCGTATTTTTTCCTATCCGCATTGGCTCAAGTCCAGAAAGTAATAAATCATCTTTAAAGAGAGGAGTTAAACTACGCTTCCTTGGTTTAATGTCCTTCATAACTTTTGCAATCGCTCTAGGAGGAAAAATCACTAAACAAATTATTATTGTTCATAGTGCAATGTGATTTGCTATATTTATTGTTATTTCATCATAACGTACTTTATGTGATCAGGCGTCGTTCCACAACATCCCCCAACGATATTTAACAAACCATCCTTTGCAAAGCCTTTCAGAGTTTCGGCCATTTCTTGTGGAGTTTCATCATACTCGCCGAATGTGTTTGGAAGACCTAAAATAATTGGATATTTACTCTGCAAATGGGGTTTGAAATAGGTACATTTACAAAAATACACAAAAAATTTAAATATACTATTCAACGTTACCTGCATTAGGATAGCACAATACATAAGCATTGGTCATTTCTCCTATTCTTTCAACATATGGCCGCATTTCCGATGCTCCCAAAGCGCAATTTAATCCAACACTGTCAAAAATCCAACATAAAATGAGTGCTTTCAAATATTAAAATTAAATTTTATGCTTTTACTTTAGAAATCTGAAAATATAGAGAAAAAAGTCATATCTTTTGTACCAGAGTGGATTTGAATGAGAAACGCTAATAATAAAAGCATCTCCAGTTTGTCCAGACAAAGTTCTCCCACTTTTGTCAACAATTGTTCCAGAAATCTACGAATTCAGCAATAAAAGTATTTTAATTATCACACAATACATCCAAAACAATTAAGTTGAAATTATGTAACTATTGTGTTAATTCACTACCATTATAGGGCAAGAAAGGTATCCTTCCTCCTCAAAAAGTTCCTGAATAGCATATAGAGCAGCCTTGGAGTTAGCAGTATCAAAAATTGTTTCAACCAGCAAAAAATCAACGTTTCCATCTAGCAAACCTTTAGCCTGTTCTTTGTATGCGTCCTTCAGTTCGTCAAATGCTATAAAAAAAGAATAAAAACTTAAAACTGGCTAAAGTGTTAATTATAATTAAACTTCTAATATGTTTTTATAAAAGATTTCTTACTAATATTCCGAAAATGAGGCTTCTCAACTGAAGGAGAAATGGACAGAGTTCGATTTGTAGGACCCAAGGCTCCAGCAACGTATTTGCGGGTAGAAGACGGATTTTCAATCATAAATTCTTCGACAGCCTTTCGAGCTATTTTGGCAGACTCGAGGTTAAGTTCGTAAGCGAGATCTTCCAATCCGTAATCGGATTGAGCAATTCGGGTCCCACTGAACGTATTTGTTTCCACGATATCAGCCCCTGCATTTAAATAGACCTAAAATCAAAATAATACGATTTAATTAAAATCAATTTCACAAATGTCAAGTTTATTATAGCTGTAAATAATTTTAAAATACTTTATGAATGTCGATGATGATTCTTGGCTGCGTCAAGGACAAAAGATCATTATTTCCTTTCAAGCTCTTTTCATGATTCGCAAATCTTTCGGACCTGAAATCCTCTTCCTCCAGCTTGTGTCTCTGGATCATGGTTCCCATTGCTCCATCGATAATCAGTATGCGTGACTCGAGGTCTGCCGTAAGGTCTTCTTCTGATTTCCCCCTCATTTTGAAATTCTATATACGATAATTCAAAGAAAGATTATTCAAACATAGTTCTTTTGTATAGGTTTTCACAAAATACATTACATTCCAGAAGAAAACCCCAACTAAAAATCAAAAACATTCACAAACGTAAATATAATGAAAAAATATTAACCCAGAGCTACATTAATGTATATTATTTTATACTTTAATTATATATTGGAAAAGACAGCTGTTTTCACAAGATACATCCTAGATTAAAACAAAAATTCACAATCTACACCATAACAAAGTGTACAAAACAAAGATAAGACAAAAATATTCTGGAGGATATTAATACCAAAACAGTATAAGATTTAAACCAAAAAATTAAAATACAAGTGACAAGCAAAGAAACATATTGGAAATTGACACCGGTTGGGTGCAAAAAATTTTTCATCAAATACTGAACAAGGATAAAAGTAAATACCACTTACGTTTCAAAAAATCCAAAACTACGAATATTTTAAAAGCTCCAAAAATCACCGAGTTTGTTTTCGTTGCTGGACTGGAAATATGATTGACGTGTTTTGTTTGTTCTGTCTAGCTCTGCTAGGCGACTTTGTATTTTGTAATTTGTACTTTTAACTCATAACACTTGTTGCTGACAAATACAAACAAATCCCTATCACGTGAATGCCGTCTGCCTCCTGCCTTCTGCACTTTTGGGTTCAGTAACTTTCCTACTTTTGCTGAAGAGGAATTAATTCTGGAATATATTTTCTCACTTTGCTTTGCTCTAGATAATTCCATTCAATATAGTTTATGTAGCTTCTGTATAATCAAATCAGATTATAAATGTAGATTATCGCTCACTTCTAAAGTAGTTCATGATAAAAGGGAAGGATTTATTCTTGTTCTAGAGCTCTATCATAAATACTTCATTTAAATATACAGGGATGCAAAAATATTCATATTGCAAAGGAGGAAAACTGCAGCCTTTTAATTTTCAGCTCACAATTTGCTGAAAAAACTCTTGCAAAAAATTAATCCGCCCTTCTTGAGTTCTGAATATTCTGACTTTTCAGATGATAGAATAACAATGATGCTATTTATATTATACTGAAGAAGATTAAGATGTGAGATAAGATGGCGTAACATAACTGTATGGGTATATTTACGAGATCGTTTAAATATTACAGGTAATCACAATAAAGTTTCTCGTTATTCTCTACTTAACGCTATTATATTACAATTTACAATAATTTGATCCAAAAACTATTTTCTGATTAATTTAGTTGTTACTTATTTTTCGTATTTATTTTACTTTCGAATTATTACACCGTATTACTTTTATTATCTTTACATTTTTGCTTTAGTTTTTCTACATACTTTGCTACATGCGCCCTTCATGATATAAATTTCGTCGCTTTAGTATAATAATTAACATTAATTAGCTCTATTCGACAGAGCAAGCTAATCTGTCTTCCTTGTGTATTTCGCTTTCGTCTTTTGAAAATTTGCATCGAGATATTTTTATAGTAAATAAGTATATATTACGTTTTGCTTAATCAGCCACAGGCATTACAATTTCTCAATTACCTGTTTACAATTACAATTACTAGCTTCTGGTAGAAAAACGTGAAAGAATCTTGCCTTGTACATAACTATTTTGAAAATCATTTCAAAAAATTTACATTTTTACATTGTGTATTCATCATTGAGTTATTTTGAAATAATTTGGCAGAATTCTTATTTTGGGATAGCTAACAAATTATTATCTGGAAACTCCAGAATTGTTGTTTCGGCTTATGCTTTCCTCTTTGTATGTACATTACAATGAATTTTACATAAACATATTCTTCTATCCCGATAATTTGTTCACAATTTTTGGACATCTTGCTTCACTTTTGACTCATTTTGGTATTCGAAATCATTCCCGATTTGATTATAATACATAAGTACAAGAATCTGTATTTTTACTACCAGGCCAATTAACCCCCTTTCCGGCTGTTTTCGCAAACTATATTTCATCATTTGTATAATTATGACAATTATTTACTAATTGTTGCGTAATTATAATTTAGCACTTAAGTAGTTACATTATATTACAATATATGCAATATTAGCCTATCAGGTTTCATTTTCTTATCATTTACGAAGTTCGTCCGTGAAGCACGTGTGTTTTTCTAGTATTTGCGTTAGGTACACCATAATTATTGACATTAGCGAAATTAAGTAGTAATTAATAATATTGTCTTTCTTTTGGTTCTGTACAATTACAATATATAAAGGAGCACATCACATCACAGACAGGTATAAACACTCTTCCCAGCCAAACTCATCTCTACTTTGACTATCTTCTCATTCACACAGTACAATACAATACAGGTTCTCTATTTTTCATAATTTTCATTTTCCATACACTTTACATTATTACCCTCACATTCAAGTTACACAATGTAGTTCAAAATTCAAAGACAATCGCCCAATTTAACCAATTGCTCGAATAAATTAACGTCTAGCACGAAAAGGGAAAACATTTTCAATTTCTTAGGGCACAATGCCTTTCGACTGAGAAAATTCCTGACCTTTACAAAATTTAGAATTAGAAATGAGTAAGTCATCAAAAAGGAAAATCACTTTAACTAACTACAATACTTAATTACTGCGATTTAATAATGTTGTTCATGATAATTAGGAACTATTGTAAACAAATTAGCTACTTATTCCTAAATGACATCAATTCTGATTTTCTGATTACAAATACAATACAATTAGAATAAAAAAGATTAATTGTGTATGCAATTATATAGTAGGCATTCTTATTAGTGTATCGTATCGCATCACATCAGAACAAAGTTAAATATGTAATAATAATACAATGACACAAAGTACAAAGGAACATCTTCAATTCTAATTGCTACTAATTTCTAATCCGGCTGACGCAAATCTTTGAGCACTTGAAATCACATTAATAAATTACCTATATGTATATTCGACATCTTCCAAGTCCAAACTGACTACATTTTACGCGTTTGTTGCTTTCGAGAATTTAACTATTAAAGTTTATAGTACAGACACAACAAATTCAAATTCAGATATAAATTAGAATTAGAAGTTTAGAAGAGAACATCAATTCAGAATGCAAGTTTTAAAGTATAAATACAATTTCTTTCAGTTACTTAATGTTAAGTCCTTTAAATTATATGCTTATTGGTAAATATTGAGATGTGCGGGTTAGAGATGACTTTAATTAATCAATATCCATAGTAAACCGGTTGGTAAGCTTGGTACTGATTTGGAAAGTAGTAGACACGTCCGGAAGACTGAGGAGCTGCTCCGGCTAAGGTGTAGTACTGTTGTGGTTGATGTTGTTGCTGGTGATGAGGAGGAACGTTACCGACACCAACGGGGAGAGAGTGTAACGAGGCTGATGGAGTGTAAGGAGCTGGCTGAGCGGAGTGAGCGTGTCCATGACCGTAGTAGTGGTCCTGGAGAGGAGGAGGCTGAGCGTAGAAGGGATCCTGGATCGGAGCCGGCTGAGAGTAAAATTGTGTCGCTTGAGCCTGAGAAAAGTAATAGGAAGTGCCAGCAAACGAAGGGGGGCTCATAGGCTCCAGAGAATTTCCATACGGAATTTCAGGCCGAAGTTGTGGCTAAAAAGAAAATAAAGGGAAATTATGTACATTATGTAAATATGTTTATATTTTGAAAGAAATCCTAGATATAAATGCTCTAGTTACTTGACAAATTGGAGCAGCGGCGAATTCCGAGTAGGCAACTTGCTTTTTCACAGCAGGGGCGATATTCAGACGGCGTTCCCGTAGAATTATCGGCTCCATTTCCTATTTCATGAACAATTTCATTACAATTTCATTTGTTTCACTAAACTTTAATGGAATCTTATAAGCTTTAAAGGGGAAACAGAGTTTTGAGCTTGGAAGCACACCATTTTCTGTCTGCAATTGATTCTGGGTCTCCCACGTGGCTCTAAAAACTCGCTTCAGTTATAGGCAAGAATCAGTAACTCTAGTGCTTGAAACTCGGTTCCGCATAACTTTTCGAATGATTTTTCATTCAATCCTTTAAAAACAACCTTCCTTGTTTAATTGTTTTTTAAAACTACAGAATCTTCCTAGTGAAAATATTGAGTCACAATGAATGAAGAATTACAAAAAAAACTTTCTTTAGCGGAACCGAGTTTCGAACTCCTCTGGAGCCAAGTGGAAGGCCCATGGTATCCCTTACAGTGTGGTATGTATGTATTAAGTATCTTTAAGCTCAAAACTCGGTCGTGAGTGTTATCATTTGTCATTGTCATGCTTTTGATTTGACACAACATTTGTACTAAAAATACTGAAAAGTACTGCAAACTTTAAACAAAATGATTGACATGTAAACAATAACAAGTTGTAAGATTGTGAGAGGATATATATACCTTATTCGTGACAGCAATGTAGAGCCGTTTAGCCTCCTCTTCAGTCTCAAAAGTGACGAATCCGTAGCCCTTAGAGACTCCGGCTCGATCCATGATGATCTTGGTACCTCGTACGGTTCCATACTGAGAGAATAATTGATGCAATTCCTCTTCAGTAGTGTGACTCGAAATACCACCAACAAAAATGCGATTGGGGACCAGGGTTCCGTATTTCGGAGCAGCTAGGCCGAACATGTCGATTCTCTGGAGACTTGTGTCACTCCCTTCCCGACTTGGGTCCCTTGGCGTTGATGTCATCTGTCCAGAGAATCCACTTTGATTCATTGAATCACTTTCACTTGTCTTATTCGAATTGATTCCTGAATGTGATTTGGAACTTATACTTTCATCACTCACTTCGTGTCCATTAAGCTCTCCAGCAGTGTTCATCTCAAGATTCGTTGGAGATGAAGCATCTCTAGCGCAGGACTAGCAAACAAACACAAAAATCACATTATTAATTGCTCCAAATATATTTCAAATAGTGGAATATGTACAAACAATGTTTTACAGTTAATACTTTACTATAAATATAAAACACTGACCATAATATTTTGTAAAAGGTATAGCTATTTTCAATAATTCAATCTTCAATACAATCTGTCTTCAAATTCCAATAAATCGTGGAAGGATTCTTCTGCGTCAAAGAAAGGCAAATAAAACAGGTTCAATTAGAGAGCTTGTTATGTTTCCACAGTCACTCACGACCTCTTCTTAAATTGCAACAACACAATTCAATTATTCACATCAATGATCAAATCTTAGTTATTTTCAAAATATTCCAACAAAACTTATTCTCGTAAAAATCAGAATTCGTGGAAGATTTTCTTACATTTCTTCCTATTTTTCTAGTCTGCTGACTGAATTATGACAGAGCAAAATTTGACAAGCAATCACCAAGACGGTTAAAGACAGTTTTTTATGCTAGCCTTCTACTCCCGTGTGTGACGTACTTTGACACTAAAATTCATTCAGGACAGGATATTGGATTGCAAATACATTTATAACACTTACAAATAATAATTATATAAAACTTGTCATTCTTTCCTTTATTGTACTACAGAAGAATGACTGTCACACTCAACTATAAGTACTACAAAGGTCAGTCCCTGCCCTGTGATATAAATTGGAATTTATATTAGTACACATGTAAAAAGCAAAGACACATAAAAGAATATTAATGCATACAGCGAGGAATCATAGACTTGAGAATGCAAAGGCTCTTTCAGTCGTTATTATATCTTTTCCAAGTAAAAAAGGTAAAGATCTAGCTAATTGATAAAATCTTTATGTTTGTTGTACTGTAGTTGATATGCCTTGAGCACATGATAAAAATATCTCAATCATTATGCATAAACACCAAAACAGTCTATTAGGCAATGGAACTTTCAATAAGAATATTCATATGAGGACTGCGACTGGACTTTGCCGCAGACAGACATATTAGGAATAGCCATAAGCTAATTACTATGTACTATAACATGGCTACACAAATTAAAACCCCATCAAATAGCTCCTATAAATATATTAAGATAACACAACACCGCAACAGGTATGTACTGTTGAGGAGCTAGTACCTTTTCATATCCTAATAGCAAGTAGTAAAGAAATAATATTTACATAGTGCACTAAGTGCACTCTGCATATATATTTAGTTGTTGAGATTGAGATTATATAATTAACTACAGTTTTCATACAAACTAATTAACTATAAACCGCAAATAAGCAAGAAAGTAACCTAAAATCAAGAACAAGTTTACTGTAAGGAAAAAGGGGAAATGGAGGATATCAGCACAAAATCCCAAAGTTGAGATTCTAATTCTAACAATGGGAAATCTGTTAACTCACCGAAAATCTGTATTGCTTTACCTATAAAAGATACATTCATAATGTTTTTCACTTGCAGGAAATACACTTTCAAGTAGATCAACTCACTTTCACTGATTAACTCAAAGGCACAAATAATTGGCTATTATATAACTCAATTCGTCATTACTTTTGTGAACAGAACACCAATGTTTAGCATTTTGAGACAATCTTAAGAAATCGATAGATTCTATAATAATAGATGAAACTGTAGTATTTGAAATACTGAAAAAGTGATTAGTATCAGCAATGAGAGTCAACGACCGTGCTCAGGATCAGTTAAAGTCGAGATATTAGATAGTATAAAGTATAAGGTAGAGTACAGAACATGATCTTGGTTTTTGCTATTGCTATTGCTGTAAAGGCAACACTTATCTGCAATGTAAATATATTATGTACAGAAAAAACCGTCTTTTCTTCGTTTTGCCACTTTTTTCATGTCTCTATCTCTGAAACATATAAAATCTCCGTAACTATACAAGAACTCACTAATCTTCTTCTACAATCGCAGTCTTGCCCGGTTGTACGTTTGGAAATGGCATGGCATCGCATCGCATTATGGCAGCACCAAACTAAAGACATTGGAAATAGCAAGTCTTTAATTTTAAGACTTACAAATATATGAATACGCAGTTCTTCGTCTAAACTCTAAACTGCTGATGCGATGTGATCTGCATTTCTCTACCTATAATTTTAGCACTATGTGCACTGTGCACACTTACCACTTTATACTCTGTAGTATAGAATTCTATTTCTCCTTCCAGAGAGATTAGGCTACAGACATTACAGATTATAGCAAAATAGTCAGCATATTATGTCTAACAAGAACTATACAAACAACAAAAACTTCAGTAATGCGTTAGAACGATTTAACATTCAAAAATGTATTTTAGAAGCTATATAAGTAGATCACATTGCATAATTTCAAACAGTAAATAGTCAAGTATTTGGCTTTGGCTTTCTACTGTTGCATTTTTAAATACGACACAATATCAGACAGCAACACAGAAATAAAAGTTCTACCTGAATACAATTTTGCATATTATTATTATGGCAGACTTACTTTCTTGCTAAGATTTCAGCAACCTAAACCGCGCATGCGATTTCTTCGGGACCGCGGGACCCTAGGTCCCGGGCAGGCAGGCAGGACCTGCCCGGGACCATCCCG
>JAQFYC010002843.1:0-23311 GCA_034694165.1 Tomocerus mixtus | reverse complement strand
CACTATTTTTGTATTTTTAATTTCAATTTTCAACGAGCAAATTTTGCCATGTGTTGATCTTCAAACCTCCCGCGCCCCGTGTTGTATTTGCATATTAGGAAGTTTAATATTTTGTTTGTTAAACTATTACAGAGCAAAAATATTGGAGTTATCAACGCATCAGCTGTGGCAATGGGTTTATTTTCTTCTGTTGGTCCTCCTGCGTGGTAAGAAAAATTAAACATATAATCATAAAATCTCCAGAATGCCAGTAAATTACATTATCCGTAATAAATATGAATAATCAAGGCACGCTGCATCCCCGGAAGTTAAACAAGTTGCAAAAGATTCAGCAAAAATAGCAGCGAAATACGGAAAGACTATTGAGGAAGCAGCAATAGGATTTACTCTTCGACCAGATAATAAAAATATTGCTACAACTTTAGCCTGTATGTCCAATGAAGAAATTCTGGAGAAGAATTTGGAAGTTGTAACTAGTCCTGTGACTCCTGAAAATCGGTTAATGTACCAAGAAATCCAGCAGTCATTTAAGGATAGAGTTCAAGGACCAACCCATTGGACTGGGGTTGAAATTGCAGAATACAAGAAGGCTATTGGTGTCCAATGAATTAATGCTGTACAAGAATTTGAATTATTAATGTAGCTTCATATTTTTATTAATTCTGTATCTGCAATTCTATTCGTATAAATATGATTATTATGGTGTGTGTATTTGTATTATTAATTTTCCAAACATAACATACCAAGGTCCATGTAATTTCTGTATGTAACATTTAAGCATTCAATTAAATACTTCTATATTTTAAAACTATCTCATGAAATGTGACCCTAATGCGTAGTATGTCGGTATTTGTAATCCATGTTTCACTTTGTGTCACTTTTGGATTATACCACATTTCATATTCAAACAGGATAATAATATAGCTATTTTATGTGAAAACACCTTAAATTCACATAAATAGTTTTATTTGCAATTTAGGAATAGTCACAGAAATCGGTATGTTTGTAGAAATTAAGAATATGAATTAAATTACTTTGAAATGTGGAAGAAATCTGTTTTAAACACAAATCCGACCGATTATTTTATATTACAAGCATTCCTTAGCTTATTTGAAGCATGCATTTCGTGAATTGACATGTTGGAATTATTAAAAGGTGAAATGACTTTGTTTTTTTGTAGAAATTATTGCTTGAGCTTTGATCATGTTACGCTGTCATACACATAGAAGTATTTTTATTAAAGCCAGACACCCTCTTCTGATTATTTTTTTGTAAAAATATCCATGCATTGTATCAATAATAGTAATTGTCTCTATTGTAGCTCTGCTTTAAAGATTTCTCTTTAGATATACGTGATTACAATACATTTATACATATTATGGACTCCAAGATAAATCTAAATCGATGATATCCTACACATGATACGATATAAAATTAACTACTACGAAGTGCGTAAAAATAGTCTAAAAACTAATTATTTATATGCAGGAGTCAAGAGCTCAAGGTTAAACTAAAACTTGTCACGTTAGAAATTTGCATATACAAGAACCACTCCAGTACACAGATCCTCTATCCACATATGTAACAATATACGATACATACTATTCACTTATTGTAGAGATTATAATAAATAGTTATCGAACGAAGGGTGTAGGTTAGAAATGGACTAGTACATTTTAAGCTCCAGCTGTGCCTGTGCTATGAATTTGGTTAAAAAATTTCTCAATTTGCAATGAGAAGTACATAGGTTCACGTTTTAGTGTAAAATAAACTACATATAAAAACAAGAACCCACATTCGTAAAATGCAATGCAATAGTAGTTTTTCTTCTGGACAAATCAGTCTCATGCATTAATTAAGAATACTGGAATTCTAATTTAAAAATGTACATCACGAGACTTTGAACTGAAACTTTATCTGGCTATTACGGATTAATACAATGCAATGCTGCATTTTCCTTGTTCAAGCATTCATGCAGTATGTATAATTAAAAGAAAGTACGTATTTTTATTTACTTAACTATAAATATTTTTATTTCATTATTTGTGAGCATAGGTATTTACTTAGGTATAAAAATCCTACACACTTCAAATATATACATGAAATTCAATTAGAAGCAAAATTATGGACAATTACTCCTCATTCTGTCGCATATTCGTATAAAACTCTTCAAAAACCACAACTACAGCACGAAATGCTCAATATTCATCTATGTACTATATTGCTTGTAATATAAATACTTTAACATTTTGAAACAATCATGCGTTTGCTTAGGTAAAAATTAAATATCACAAAAATTCTTAAGTGTAGTACATATACAGATATAATATTGAATTGCACATGCTGTGCACATATATTGGAAATAATGGTTGCTATTCTTTGTAAAAAGTACGTATAGAAATTCCATTTAAACTGAAATATTTCTATAAATGTAGGAATACTGTATGTAAACAGATACGATATTACAATTAGACTCATACATACAAAAACACATCCACAATAGAATACTTGGCGGGTATAGGTACTAATAATACACGTTTTATAATACAAATTGCTTGTACTTTTATTTTTTAAAGTTGTGTACTATTGCTACTAAATTTTTACATTATACAGCCTTGATTAAGATATCGTAACTATTTGTTTGACATTACTTTTCTCTTTCTTTTGCTCTTCGTTATTATTTGTATTTAACTCAGGAATGGGATTATTGAGAGAATATGTCTTGCTCTTGTTCCAGCAGCAGCTGAACCCTTTTCCAGGTTTTAGTAGGAGTAATAATACAGGAAGGAGAAACAATGCATGCCAAACTGCGAATACTATTACAAGAACCCCAACTTTGAAGAACACTTGGTAAATGTAGGAAGGAGCGGCGACCAAAGCTGAAATTAGGAATATTATGTAAGATTTCTATTCAAAATATACTTCTTATTATAATTTTAAAGCTAGGAAATATTTTTTCGTTGAAAAATACTTTTCTCCGAGTATTTTTTACGGTCTTGTTGAAATTTTTAAACATGTTTTCCAAAATTTACCTGCAATTCCAATTATCGTTGAGATCCCACCCTGTAGAACAGGCAACCCAAGGGAAAACATCGCTTCTCTCATCTTCCCTTCTGTTGTTTCAGCTTCAGACGAAATAAATGCGTAACTTATATGAGCTGAGAAATCGACTGAAAATCCAATGCACATTATAATGCAAATCACAGAAACTAAATCTAAATTAACACTCCACAAACTCATGAAGCCTAAAACTCCAATTTCAATTGAGATTATCGAAAACAGGACACTTATGGAGCAAATCAAGTTTGGAATGAACACAACTGCTACCAACATGACCTAAAAGCAAAAACAAATTAAAATAATTATTTTTCCAGAAATATCATTTCCAGGAAATATGGAGAATACTACAGTATTTTATGAAATTTACCACAGCAGCAGCAACAGCGACCAATTTCGTTGTAATTTCCCCAATTACTATAAATTGATCATCGAAATGGAAAAATGGTTGGTAAATCGTTACGGTGAGTCCATCCTTTAAAGCTTCAGCACAGACTTCACGCAATTGGACGACTAAATCCTTCTCTTGTGTTATTGAAAACACATTCTGACTTTGGCTGCATTTTAAATTGACAAAATAATATTATGTTACAGATTTACATGGTTTAAGAGGTCCGAATTTAAAAATTACACTTACATAATGTATCTTGTTGCAAGAATCTTCGTAAAGTTCTTGTTAAATCGAATATCTTGAGAAATTGGTGCTTTCTCGTTTAGGTAATCATTCCGTAATGTATTTATAAAGTCTACTTCGTTTGTTACATTAAAATCATAGAATTCGCTGTAATTGTCTATGAACCGGGTAAAATCTCTCAGCCAGTTCTCAGTCCAAATTTCAGTTATTTGATCGATTTTGTAGAAATTCTTTAGAAGATTCGTTATCTTATCTTGATTGACTTTCTGGGAGAAATCCAAAGGGGTATCAACAACAACCTGGAGAAAATATGGTTACATTTTATATATTTTCTTGCAAGTAAAGAACATTCTGTCTATAAGGATTCTGGTGTACAGCAATTTCTCTACATGGAACGAATTTTAATGGGTCTATTTGGTTTACAAGTAAAATAAATCTATGCCATGGACAGAGAAGGAAAAATGGATAAAAGGAATTTTCTAAATTGGAAAAGATTGCCATTTGTTTAGCCTGTGAATGTGGACTTCATATTTTTGAATAGGAAATTGTATAAGCACTATAAAAAAGGTATACAAAATTGTGGAGCAATATAATTCATTGATCTTTCGTTTAGTATTGAACTCTTTAATTTCTTTTTAAACCATCTGCATGTTAATGGTTATAAGGAATTCCTCTATAGAGGACGAATACTAGAATTACTAAACTACTAATATCATAGAATATTTTTTACTTGAATCCTGTGTGGAAAAAGTCGAAAGTATTTTTCTTCTGCTAGAATAAACTCAGCCACATAAGAATCGAATCGCACAATTCTTTCTGGCCGTAGTCCAACTTCCATTTTTGTGATACCCCAACTTGCTACTGAGATGTAGATGACAAATGTCACCAAAACAAACATTCTCGTGTAGCGATTCAACAAAAAATCTGAAAACGTGTCACGGAAAAACACCATTGCAGCATTTTCACTAGTGTCTTTTGGATTCGAAGGGTTTGCTTTGTCAACACCCCCGGTAAGGAACATTCGGTAAAATTTTGGAATGCTGTCTATAAAAAAAATATTAAAGACAAGTCAAAAGCATGAAAAATCATGGAATCTGGTTATTTTTTAATGCAAAAACGAAATAAGGAAGGAATTTCTTTATTAACTATAACTTACCAGCCTTAGATTTTGGAACTGCTTCAATCCACCATAAAACGGAATGTCTATTTTGTGCTAAAAATTAAAAATGGATAAAAGGTGAAAATGTTCCTTGATAAATAAATATGATCTGTATAATATTTCCAAACAAATCGGTTCTTTAATGATGCTTACCTTCGTGATATCCAGAAAGTGCCATTATCCTATTTGGACAATACAAAAATAGCAAATTTAGATTCAAAAAAGTTTATAATGAATAAATAAAAAGATTTTATTTAAAAGATTTAAAGTAGTACCCTCCAAAGAAGCACAATTGGTAGATGTAAATGCAAATAATACAAGTTCCGGCATAAAGAGAGAAGATTTGTATACTAGGAATAGTTGTAAGAGCTAAAAAGGAACACAAAATAAAGTAATTAAATAAAAAATTACTTATGACAAATTAATATTAAAATTGCTTAACATTCATAAAACCAACCTCCAACGAAGAAAGACACCATATCAGTCAATGTGGTAATAGTAACTGCAAAAGTCAATTGATTAACATTAATTTAAATTTAACTTTCCAATTAATTTAGCATTCTTAATTTTAAAAGAAGAATAAGGCAAAGTAGATTTGAATGTTGAAATTGAAACTGATAAAAAATTCTAACCCGAAACCGCGGCATCCGAATAACATTCAGCAAGACGCTTTGGAACGGGATCTTCCGGAGAAGTTCTTCGCCAAGAAGCCAACATTACAAAAGTATCGTCGATACCGATCCCTAATTAAAAAATTTAGGAAATTATTTATTTGATACAGTACTCCAAGGACAAATCTATACTTTAATTGTGATATTTGAATATTATTTTTAATTAAGTAAAAATGTTACCCAGCATGAGAAAGGGGATGGCCAATAAAATCTAGAATACAAAAACAAATATTTATATACATAAATATATTACAGATAAATCAATCCCAATTATTTCTCTGTTTATTAGCTGATGAATTATTTTACATACCCCATGAAATTCAATTCCGAAGAAACAGACAATGCCCCCGCCAGCAACTGTACCCAAAAGGGCACTAATACCTCCAGTAAGTCCAAGCCATGGCTAAAATACAAATACAAACTCTTATATAGCAATTTCTAATATAAATCTAAAATCTTTTCACACCACAATTAGATTCTTAATTAACATTTATGTATTCTGATGTGATGTGACTTACTTTTGATTTCACCCAATCAGACCTGGAATAAAAAATGGGAAAAATTGATTTTAAAAGGCTGTAAAAATGATCAATGTAAATTAAGAGGCCAATTTTCACGTTTACTTACATCATGGAAGTTCCAATTGTAAAGATTGCCATTAAAAATGTGGTTACAACAAAATGAGGAACAATTGCAAAAGTGTTGTAGTCCATTTCAGCCGGGAGTGATTCGTATGTCATAACTCGGACTTTAAGAATCTCAAAATTTTTGACGTATGCATTAAACGTTTTGACTACTTTTCGCTCCCACTCTTTTCCACTGGAAATCAGAAAGATAAAAATAGTAGATATTCCACGTAAAAATTGCCTCTACATCAGAAATACAACCTAACTACCTGGAAAATATTAAAATTTAATTAGGCCTTTTGAATTCAGTGCATTTTAAAGTTTTTTCTTTCACATTCCAAAGAAAATCTGGTGTCTTAGTAGGAATATGCAACAAAAGATAAAAATAAAAGCTTCAATTCATTAAAAAAATTAATTTACCGATCATTCAATTCATCTGAGTCGACAGCGACGATATAATTTAGTAAAATGGCTCTGACGCTCTCCACATAGAAATTATCTGGTCTGAGAGTCACCCCTCCAAAATATTGTGGCAGTACATGAGTCTTGAAAGTCTCTGAATTGAATGCAATTGGGTAGCTTAATTTCGATGTCCCATTTTCAATTTTTTCCATTTGGTCTGCAAGGTCCAAGAACTCATTCTCGAAGCAATTTCCATACCAAGATGCACACAATGAACTATAATTATATTTTTCCCCTTTCCAGTTGATTGTCACTGAGTGGAGTAATTCGTCTAGAATTAGAATCTCTTTCCAAGCTTTATCTGTCAGCAAGGATTCATCTTCATTTTTTGATGTAACAATGAATCTGCAAAAAATATAAAATGCAAGTCAAAGTCAAATCTAAATATGCATACAAATATAATTAAATATGAATCCAATTCATCTCCAACTAAATACAAATACAAACATAATCATTAACTTCCATTAAATCCAAATAGTTCACGTTTCCTTCAGTGTTTAATTGAGCATTAAATATAATTAACTAAATACAATAACTACCATTTAAAAAGCTACCTGCATTAACAATATTAGATCTTAATATAAATAATCATTATTTTTATTAGTGTCAGTATACTATGTCAATGTACAATTCAATTCAAAACAATTTAGTTCACTGAGATCAAATCAGATCAGGAGACCAACCAACTTTCCTATTTAATCTTTAAAGACTATGTCTACATTAAAAGCTTAAAAGTCATCAACTGATACCTATCACATAACTACCATATAGCTAAATGAATGCATTTTGCATGCATATCAATATTATTTGATTCTATGGCCGGGATATGCATGAAAATGATATTCTGTGCTAATAATATTACGTACAAATAAAAGAGACTCTGCTCACGATTTCAATGCTAACTAATAAATAAGTAGTTCATGTTAATAAAATGTACTGTATATAATATCTGTAATACATAGGTCAATTTACTTTCTGTTTCCGTTGCCTTGTTTTTATGTTTCAGAATTGTAGAGCATTTTTAAAATTTTAAACAGTGGACATTTTTATACATACATTAGGGTTATTTTCGTGAAACATGAAAGATCGGACACCTTTAAAATATGTAGTCTACGCAATTTGAAATAATTAGAGTGTTCTGGAATTTAAAAGGATGATAAAAATAAATTGTTTTTGAAAATTATATATTTTAGATACATAAGGAAATATTGAGTTATAATTTTGGAATGTTATAGTATTTTATGTTGAAGAGCATTGTATACAGGTTTTTGCATATCCGATCCCTGTATTTCTAATTCAGTACATATTATTACGTAAAAGCCTAGCTAATCCCAAAGCTAAATATGAATGAATGAATAATATTCCATGTGCCAGCCCATAGCTAATATTATCCTGCTTACTTAAGTAACAATAAATATAATCTTTTGTTTTGTTTATGCATCTGCAGGTAAGATAATAGTTTGTATGAGTGGTTAAGGTACGAGTACATACATAAACATACCTCGACATCATTAAAAGCATCATTACTTTGTGGGCGACCGAATGTTATGGCTATGGCTTCAGCTATAGATTGAGCAGATGTAGATGAATTGCCATTTCCGGCCATGAACCAACTCAACGCATAATATAACACTCACTCCTCTTAATAACAACAATAAGCAAAACCTTTCTCTTTCTAATCAAAGTAGTAGATACCTATACAGAGGACGAATATGGTCATCTCTTCTACATACTTCTACCAATATGCACTTTAACTAACCATTATATTATACAGGATTCGAATTGGGACACCGCAACATAATAGTATCTTATTTATTTACATGTCAGTCAAGTTAGGCCAGTGCAATTGAATTGACAATTGCGTTTGAATTAAAGATGTTATTTAATACTTGAGTATTTATTTTTAATGCCTTACTTCAGAAATAAAAAGTAACAGTAGTTATTCTTTATATGAATACCCGCATATGTATGCTATGTGGAAAACCGTACCTTTTCTGTGCAAAATTTTGATTCTTTATGGAAATACCCCATTTGAATTATATTTTGAAATTGGCATATTATGTTTCTACGTGTTAAGTAATCATGTAGGTACGTAAATATCCGTCTAGAAGTGATCTGCAGGCAAATGGTACATTTTTCTGTGCAAATTATAATAATTTTTGATTATTTATGTAAATACTTGTATAAATATGTACCGTAGGAAATTGGCACGTTTTTCAACAAGTATTTTTATCATTTATGCAAATACGCATATAAGAATTCGTTTGGCACAAGTTATTTGTGTAAAATAGAAAATCTAACAGGAACTGTCAAATACACTTGAAATCCTTCTGTCCAGTCCATTTCCTTTCCAATTTCTGTCGGAAAAATAGCAATTAAGGTGTACTAACGCAGTACGTTTGCTACATGACTGTGTTGTACTGTAGAAATTTTCCTAATCAATCATTTAGCTAAGCTTACATAAATTTGCATAAATTAAAATCAACTATGGTTTTGTCTCTGTCCATTTAAAGAATTGCTACATACCTACTACAGTTTAAGAATAACTACTAATTTCAACCAAAATAGTTTATACACAACACTTCCGTACACAAATAAGTAACAAGACAGGAAAAATTATGGATGTTTACAGGAACTCTGACTTCTGACTCTAGCTACTGACAAGATCAATTTTTTGTACCTAAATGTTTCACATCTACTTAGAAATGGATTGACCACGAGCACGTGAAGATACGTAGACAGAACAAGTTATGGCAATTCTTAATAATTAGTAGTAAAAGCAATCTTATACAGATATATGTTGTTACAATGTATATTTATGTGTATATGTCAAAGGTATACTGTACATTATCATCGGGCACCTGCTTCCAATTAAACTTTGATTTTTAAATCTAAAAATAAATTAAATAATTAGAATTGAAGATATTTATGATTTTCTAAAAAAAGGTTCTATGAAACAAGAGGAAAATTACAACATAAATAGTAAAACTGTGTTCATTACGGACTTATGTAGGTACTCAATATTTTAAAGGAACATACGTCTTGGGAATCTATTGTAATTATAATAGAGAATAATCTTAAGATGTCAATTTACAGTGTAAAGCGTTTAATTCTTAAAATGTGGTGTTCTAAAATGTTTTATCCAAAATTAAAAGAATAAACCAATGTAACGTAATTACTTAATTATTATGCTTCAAAATTATAGTGGATACAATATTGAAGCCAGGACAAATTCAAAAATTTATTTAGGGCTCCGATAATTAATTTTTGCTTAATAAATTTTGCAGTGAAGGTAGCATAAGTGGGACCCCTGGACCTTTTGTTACTTTTTGACTATACATACACACACATTCAATTTCAATACAAACGCGTGTTGAAGTAACCTACGTAATTCCACATACATAATCTAAGGTAAAGTTCTGCATTCATATAATATGAAGGTGGACAAACAAAAACTTGTGTAGGCAAAGGTAAGTACGCAAAATACTGTTAAGTACCTATCCATAAGTACATAGTCAACAACAGTAATAATAATAAGTATGCAAAACGTTTACCTATATGTATGCACATAAGTAGTTAGCTAGTGCATAATAGTAATAATAGTAAACCATACAACTATTCTTTTAAAGAGTGAAGGTCGAAAATCGCTGAGCTACCCTTTATTAGTATAACATTGCAATTTGCACTTACTATTCTTATTTACCTGCTCATTATATACATAACAGGATGAAAATCTCTGAAATCGTGTGTATAGGTACTTGCTGTAGGTACACAAAGCATTCCCACATTATTATTCCCATATAATGACTAAAGTAAAGTAGGTAACATTAGTATGCATCAAGCTCAAGGTACGATATCTGTCAATTATTAGCAGTTTACGAAAATTAATAAGCTTTTTTTATACAGATGACTTACAGAAATTTCTGTACATGAAAAAAGTACCTATATTCTTGTTATCTAGTGCAATTGCACTTTACTGTAAAATGTCAGTTATAAGGTTCTGTAATGTACTATAGAGCAAATTAATTAATTAACTTGTTTAATGTTATTTTATTACTACTGTTTTTTGATAATCACCTAAATTATAATGGAAATGGATGAACTTACTGGTAAGAATTAGATCACCGAAGATTTATTGGTTTATTATCCCTTCTCTTGCACTTTTCGTATTTATTTTATATGTGTAAGCTACCTATTAAGTATCTTCTTGTATAATATGTATATGGGACACCTATCTGTGTGTTACTTATATAAAAACGCATTAAAAGGGAAATATTTAAGGCATATAATAGTAATACCTAGTTAATTTCGTGGCTACCCTTTCTAGTATAAAGTGGCATTTTGACAGAAAGCTAGAAAAAGTTAAAGGAAGACAATACCACAAAGTATAACCAGATATGGAATTAATTATTAATATTTCCGATAAAATTGATTACAGGTGGATATGATCGATATTCAAGGCCATTGTATTACTGACTAAAGTAAATAGGTAATACAGTTATCATTATATCAATCTAGAATAGCCAATCATTTCATAAGATGAATTCCATATCTATTTCATTCCTAAACTACAAATTAAAATAATTATGTTGTTCATATTTTAAGGCGTTTTAAGTTTACATTCACAATAACAATAACAATGTTTTGCCGACCGACCGCATTTCGGAAGTAATAATTGTATATGTACGTAGAATTTCGAATGTCATTAACATTGTTGTTGTTTTGACTCAACATTTTACTGCTTTTTGCAGGCACATGAAGAATTTGTTCCACGTTTCCTACTTTACACACGAAAGTTAGGAACAAATTTAGTACTTATATAGGAATATATAGGAATTTGTACTTAAGTGTGCAAGCATAATGCATATTATGTATAATTTGTCTGATTGTAATATATATATATATATAAAATTTTAAAGTGGGAAAATCGATTGAATCGATCTTAATTGCAAATACACCTAAATGTGGTCATTTAATTTTATGAGTTAAGATCTTTTTGCTCATTTGGTCATTTCTTCAAAAATAAATGCTGTTCTCATTTTAGTATGTTAGTGAATTTTTTGTTATAAAAATTGGTGTTTCAAAGAAAGCTACTTTCTAAAAGTTACAAAGTTATGAAATAATTGGCATAATACATATTTAAAATATAAGTACAGTATAATGTGTGAACTATAATTTTGATGTGCCTATATTAGTACGTGCCAAAATTGAAAAATTGTTCGCATTTTCGGATTTGGATAAATATTTTCTATTCTGAACATATTTTTCAATAACTAATCAAATTAGTGCATATTTAGCAGTTATAAGATTCATATATGATTTATGTCGAGACGAGGAATTATAGAACATTATATTTTTCAAAATTTTGTTTTAAGTAATTTACAATTACAATTAAATAAATATGTGTGATACTTGTTATCATTATACTGTATATTATAAAAGCGGGTGTTTACCACCAAGTACCTGTTAAGTTATTTGATTACAGAATAATACTGAAAGCACAATTTACCGTGCAAAGCGTCCAATTCTTGAAAGTCTTGATGGATCAAATCTTTCCTTATAGTTTGGAGGAAATAGACGATCCACTGCATTTTTCTCATGATGCGTTCTTCCGTCTGTCTCCGTATAAAGATATTCCGGATCATTTACATACTTTAATCTCAAAAGTCCAGTTGCCAAAACAAATGTGAAAACAATCGGAAGAACTATGAAATATTTTGGAGATTTTGCGATTCTTTCTCCTAGTCTATAGAACAGACGCGTGAGCACACGGTTTACAATTCCCATTGTGTCTCAAGTCTTAATATCTTCCCTTTGCTTTAAAAAAATATTTTACAATCAAAACTATCTAAAGATTTCCAGTTCAGTTCAGTCGTTGGCTTTCTTCATATTATTTAATTTCAAGTTAAATTAAGTAATCATTTATAATTATGAATTATGAATTTTTCACCCAACACGTGTATACAACAAACACAGAATTATAGCCACAAAAAATTATGCAATTTTCGTGTACACTGAGTATGACTCATATAAACTGTAAACAAAAACACAGCACGGCACACACAGAAGGTATAATGAACTTGACTGTTTATAGTTGAGAATGATAATTATGTATTTATTAACTCGCGTGTGAATTTTCCTGAAAAATTGTTATACTTTCTTGAGATTCAATGTAATCAGTTTACATAACTTTTAGAAAACTAGAGCTTAGCTTCAGTTTGTTATATAATTGTTGCAATTTAAGAATTTTAGTTCAAACTCTGCTAAACTTGGTTCATGTAACTTCAGATTGAGATTTAGACTCGCTATTTATTTATATTAGTACAATATGCAGACCAGAAACAAGGTGTACTTAATTGTAAATATTTCTGTGACACTATATATGATGCCTTGTTGATTACAAATCTGAATCTAATCTGAAAGCCTGAGTTGTCTCTTGGTTTTATAAACTTGGGCTGGCTCTGGTTCTGGTTCTGGCTCTGGTTTGCTTTGGTTATCTAGTCTTGTCACTTCATACTCATACGTAGAATACAAATACAACGCACGCTATTTTATTTTACAGATATAAGCCAAGTAAGCTCAGGGATTCCTCATCTCCTTCCTTTTTCTATGAATGGCCATCCCAATACATTAGAGTTTGCATTGCATTGAATAGCAAGACAAGATATCAGCTCCAAGAAAGATTCTGCATCGTGTACTGTATATGACACATATTTCCTATAGGTACTGCTATGAATCTCATGCTCGTGCACTTACACAGTACGTACACCCTTCCATATTATTATGCACATGCATACAGTAATCTCTATTCTGTAACATAGAAAATAGAAGGTAAGCTAAAGCTAACCACCTTAACAGAATCAGCTTCATGCAGTTTCATTTCTTTGTCTTCTGCAGATTATGCATTACAATACAGCTACACTATACAATACACTTGTCTTTAGTTCAGTCAGTCCGTTTAGCTTGACTTCTCCTCGTGCAAAATATTCTTAAACATACTGTGTCCACATAACATGGCCATGTGCAGATACAAAAAACAAATGCTATTAGTAGCTTCTAGTATGTATATATTATGTCATAGACACAAAAATTTCCATGGGACAAGAAGACCAATTTTATTTGTGAATTAATTTCCAGATTATTTTTGGGCTTGGACAATAATTACTTGAAAGAGAAATTATTTAGATTACAGAAGAAAATGAAGGATTTACGGAATGCTAGAAAATCTTGTCGAAATCTTAAGAATTCCTTTCTAGTTTTATAGTATAAGGCAATTTTAACGGTCCTTTTTAATAAAATTTAGTAAATTTTACCAAATTCCATAAACTAACGATAAGTACATACATTTTTTACATATATTTAAATTTTGGCTTTTCTGGTAATTTGTTATTCATCATATCCTGTCAATCTTTAAGTTACACCTTCCTGTTTTATATGATGCCCCAGTTATAGTTATACGTGCTATAGTTCGTTTACAAACTGCATTTGAAGTTGGTCAGTAACTCCATAATTTTACGTTTTGTTAGTAAAATATTTTGTTTTTACGTTTTGTTGCATTTTGGCTTTTCTGGTAATTCCCTGTTCATCATACCATGTCAATCTTTAAGTTAGACCTTCCTCTTTTATATAATGCCCTATTTATAGTTATGCGTGTTATAGTTCGTTTACAAAATGCATTTGAAGTTGACCAGTAACTTCGCAATCACCCTGTATTTTGGCAGTATTTTCAAAATATAAAATATTTCAATTTAACTTGATCTGGCAATCCTGATAGCAATATTTCATGCTACACTAAATAAAGCTTTATGTAATTGAATTATAAGAAATCTACAATAAGGTTACGATAGTTATCTTGCAATATTCGTCCAAAGCTTACTTTTAGGTTGTGTTATAGTTTAATTTGTCTTCCCCCAATAGACCTCATAGTTCTATGACACATATCAGTATTATATTATACTTATTATTAAAGAAACGTATGTATAAATACATGAGACTTCAACTTCAAATGACTCAAATTTCAAAGTGGGAACCGGTTTCCTCCCAATTGACTCTGTGCATTTAGTATATTTGTTTTTGCATTTGCACCTGGCTGCGCTAAAGAATTCGCAGTCACATTATATTCGCAATAATTATATGTAACGTTAACATAACATAGCATTTACACACGTAAGAACAACAAAAACATGTGCGCAATAGGTGTTTTGATCCATTTTATTAGGATTTTCTTCTTGAACTTCATAGCTGTACATACTATAAACGATAAAGTTATTTAATAGTCTCTTCCTAAAGGTTACGAATAGTAAGCTTAAACTTAAATTGTCACATTCAAATTCAAGATCAGGATGGTGATGGGATGGGAAGAGTAGATGGACTTCTCCTTCTCACATAACTATTTAAGTGCGCACTGTTCTTTTATTGTATTGAGAACATCTGCTATTTACATGCACAAAGTCAAAAGCAACTCGCACGTCATAATTAAGAGTAAATTGAGACAATAGCAATGTTAGTGATCTTCACTTAACTTCGGTAAAATACCCAAGTAGCTATTACGTTAACACAACGGGGTAGTTTTATATAGGACTAAACTGCTTAAACACAGCTGCTTACGTAATTTAACGTGGGATTTGTTATTATAGTAATAGTTACTGAAAATGCAACCCTAATGGATATTTTGTGCAGAATTCTGTTGAAAAGTTTTACAAAAATTGGGCACATTTTTTACCTACACAAGAATTGGCATAATTTTTACTTTTCATTCTTATTTTTCAAAATTTTGCTGAGTTGTTTCCCATAACGGAGATTTTATATGGAAACTTTCTAAAAAAATGCAATTTTTTATCCTGCCAATCAAAGTATCTAGAGGTGAAATAGTATAAAATGTTTTTGGATTATTTAAAGTCCAATCTGGCTGTCGAGGTCTCACTTTTAATGATATTTGCAACCTTTGTCATTATTGTCTACAAAATGGGCCATTTGTATCTACATTGATTTTAATTATATATTAATATTAAAATACGGATAACCACGTAAGGCGTCCAATTCCTGAAAGTTTTGAGGAATCAAATTGTAGTGGACTGTTTAATTAGCCATATTGCCAAAAAGAATGCAATTGGAAGAACTGTAGTGGACTGTTTCGGAGACTCTGTAAATTCTTTCAACTCAAAAAATCCTAATTCTAACACTTAGCAAGGATTTTTTCATTTCAGTAATTAACTTTAAAATTGAATTCTGATAATCCCATTTATCAGAAAATTCTGTGGTAATGCCCCATTCTGCAGAAATATAGTTTAGGGAAAATGGTTTTATTGTCAACATAAATAGCACATCTAAAGGGACATTTGCATAAGCACCACTGCTACAAGGCACACATATATAGTAATCGATAATTTAATTCCCAAATGTGTCAGTTTCTGCAAACATTTTTCATACGGGAAGTTTATCTGCACTATAAAGTAAATCTAAAGCATTTTCATTGCATCCTGTACAGGTAAACCCTTAAAATTACTTCCACAATAAAAACTCCTGTTTTGGTCTTCCCGTATTTACTCTCTTGTTTTTAGAGATTCCTAGGAATTCCTCAATTCCCTCCTACAGAGTTTTTTTTCTGTATCCTGGCATATCGGCTATTTCTTATTGTGTTTTGTGTTCTGTCCTGGTTCATGCATCCTTCTTCTGTACATTTAGTCAGTTAGCTTGAATTTGGATTGGAATGAGTATACTATCAGTATTTAACTATAATTTACGTACCTGACCTGATGTGACGTGATGATTAGACAAATAAGTTTTTGTTTAGATTTCCTACAGGAAGACAATTAAGTCCTTATGTGCATAAGTACATAGGTAGTTACAGTTCAATAGTTTTTGCAATTATTAGTCACTCATATACTTATGGCATCTAATATATGGTACCTGGTCTGGTCAGGTACCTATATCATATCGTACACTAATTAATACGTATTTGTTTTTAAATTATTATATGTTAACACGAAATGCATTTCTTATACACACAAAAGAAAGAAGGCCGGTGTGTTCCTACGTAGCAAAGAGTACATACCTATTGCGTATCACTAAGAAATTTATTACAGTAAACATGCCCATTTTAGTTATAGTTCCTCTTTGCTTAATAAAGTTAACAATTCCAAGTTCAAGTCTACAAGAGCGTGAACAATTTACTTACATATTTGCATTAACTCTTATTTTAATTGGCAATCGTGTTCTAATTGTAAGAAATCAGAATGACCTAATTGTCAGGGAAGTCCATTCCTGCAATTTTAATTTTGCATGTCAACTTTGTTTATTTTAGCAAGCTTATATTTTATTACACCCTAATATTCATTACCTAGTTAGAAAATCCATAGATTAGGTCCTCCAGTTTTACATTTGTAATTTTTCAAAAATTCTTATCGTAAAACTTAAAAGGAACTTATGTGAAGGTGCAACTGAGAAGTATCAGAATCCCAAGATTTTTTGATGTTCTTACGTGGGATGGGAAAACGAAGGTATTTAAAATTTAGTTTTACATAGAATTAAAGAGAATTTTAGTCTATGATGGTACATAGTCGACTAGAACTGACTAGACGTAATGAACAACAGTGTCTCGTCAATTTCTTGTCACGGTCGTGTCACTTCATTTAGCTGGTTGCATTGCATTTGGCATTTACATTGCGTTTTTGTTGTGTCGTGCGTTAAGTCAAGTTTGTACATAATTTGATTCTGACATGACACTAACTACCTACATAACCTACCAGCACAATATATTTACTACCTACTGTAATTTACAGAGGAAGTATACCTACACTTACGATCAAAACTTGTACCATTAATAATGTAGCAGGTACTGTACATACCGTATTTATCAAATAAGCACTCCCCTATAGAGATTTCCATAGGGGGAATTGATTTAAATATTTTTTGATGTATTGTATTTTATTACATTCGGAAATCATAAACATGAATTTTACAGAAATAAAACCTTCAATTAAAAAGTGTCTCTAATTCCGACAGAATTTCTTAGAAACATTTGTTTCTAAACGATTAGTACTTTGATGTCAAAAATTATGTACAATTACTGTTACTTAATTACTGTATAATGGACCTAAGTACATTTACTAATTTGTTAGGAAAAATTTCACAACGAATTCTGTTTAAAAATCCTGCTAATCCAGAAAGTGTACCACGGGCATTACTGCCTCATTTTGATTTAAAAATATATAGTAAGTAGTTACCTATATCCAATCTACTTTCGCCTTTTTAAGATTCCTAAATACTAAACCCTATAATTTAATTCGGATTTGAAATTATTTTTTAACATTTCTTACCGAAAAATAACTTTAAAATTAAATTAAAATACTTCCCCCCAAAGGAACTATAGATAAATACGGTAACAGCACAATATGCAATTTCTTGCGTACGTCCAAATGCACGTACGTTCATTAGGTAAAGGTGTGTGTACGTAAAATGAAGAAGTTTATCCATTGTATGACAAATCCAATCCTAACTAAAAGTACAGACACCTTCGTTTCATTGTCATTAGGACAGCATAACAGTGTAGTGTAGTGTAATGCAGAATGGGATGTGCCTTTGGCAACTCAACACTGCAAAATAAAGTTTTAACGCAACGTTACGTACAAGAACGTAACCCTAACCTTTATATACTTACAATAAACAATAGTTAACTAACAATGAGTAAATTCTCTAGTACAATTTACCTTACTAGTGTAATAAGTTCTATAATATATATGTAATAATATATTCTCTAGTACTATACTTCATATACTACGAGGAATTAACTAGGGAAGATGAGTTACCGTATAAATCTTCTTCACTTTAATACTCTTTGGACGTTTGGCCCTACACAGAATTGCAATTTGCCAACACTTACTATTATCTATATTCGTGAAATGCGATTTGCAAGTTTTTGGGTTTGGTCTTCACATGTCTGTAGCACAACACATTTGTTAAAGTCATAGGTTAGGTAAGCTAAGGTTTCTGGTAAACAGGAATCCGGTTTTCTTGGCATTTTAAGGTCAGAGTCATATCAACGGGGAAAACCTGGACTCTACTATTCTTGCAAACTTCAGGTACTTTACTTCGTGGAAAGGTAGTAAAAATTTTTCTTTGCAGGAGCCATGAAATTAGTCATACTGTATGTAGTGTTAGAATGGTGAGCTGCACAGGATATTTGTTTTTGCAAATTTTTCAAGCTTTTACATAGGTTTGCAATATTTTTCGGAAATTGAAAATATTTTTTGAAATATTTTAATAAAGTTTGCATTGTATATTGTATCACTTTTAATTAGAATATCTTAACTATGAACTAAATAATTACAACTAATTGTTGCACATGAAATAGGACATTGCATAATTAGTTAAAACTTATTCTTGACAATGTATTAGGCAGTACAAACAAGAAAATCCTCTGAAAAATCCCCGAGAAGAATCTAAATAACTGTCTAAAGGATAATTTATTATTATCTTATTAGAATATAAATGGTGTGCATGTACTTTGTATAAATATTCGCAAAAATGCATTTCTCAATCGACTGATAATCAATTGTGTTAATAAGAGCACAATACACAATGCACGACTTAAGTACGAATTTATATGCAAACATAGGCAATAGAGTATAGGTCAGGTATAAATTAACATTGCACTGTAGTTCCTACCTTTAATTAGTAAATTGTATATTGCAGTTCCTCTACTTAAATATATAGGAAACACTTTTGAAGCTAGTTACGTAGGGATAGTTGCATTGCAATTTGGGATACCATAGTAAGTCATCAACCTCTAGCAAATCGAATTTGAACTGCTCATGTTACATTTGTTTTTGCTCATTAGAGATGATTGTCTTATCTGATTTCCGTACGTTATGATTATGTTACGTAATTCATTGTTCGCTATATACAATAAATGGCAAAGTTCATTCATACACATAATGTAGTTTTATTTAACTATTCCGTAATCTGAAGGAACGGATTTTTTAAAGAATATTTTCAATGCAATCGCAAAATATTCTTCAATTCATGGTCAAGTACGAATAAGAAGACAAAAATGTTGCAGAATCTTGTTTTGCAAATACGTATTAATACTATTTAATATCATAATATCACACCACGCCTTGCCAGGATTAATATTTTGCCAAATTAATGTTTAAAATAAGTTTACGGACGGACTTATGGGATAATTTATTGTCATTCTGTCAGGAAACCCCATATTAATTTTCTAGTATTTGTTGTACTACTATATCTAAGAGCTTAAGATGTTTAGGAACTTGACATTGTGTTCCTGATCTTCCGTTGTCCTTAGACATTTTTGGTGCTACTACTTAAGTAGCTACTATTTAGTTACAATCTGCTGCACGTCATTCAATGTCAATGTTAATACTTGTTGACTTGACTCACCTAACCTTAAGCTCTCTTATGCATGCCTCGAGATACTGTAAGCACATAAATCAAAAAGTCCTTAAAATCTAGATTTCTTTTAATGTAGTTTTTTACTGTAGAGGTTTGTAAACTTTTTTAACTGATTTTATATTCCTCAAATCTTTTTTGGCAACTTTTTTATTTCCTCGTTAGTAATCTTATATTATATATGTAGGGTAATATCAGTAATATGCGTATTACATTAAATTACATATGTTGTGTCAACTTGTAAACCTCTTTCTCGAATCGGGCTGAAAGGCTTTGCCATTGTCCATTATTGCGGATTCTAGAGTACAAAAACTAAACCGTTTAATTTATTCTGACTGCTACTTTGAAACTTGATTTGCGCAAATATCTGTTATTCTTCAGCCTTTAAAGAAATGTAGTATGTGATGTTTTAATGTATATTTTAATAATGGTTGGTTCAAAGTCTAGAGTTTAAGTATATAGTATAGTAGGTATATATTAAGCTTAACTACGCTTGTATTACTTGGCACAATATTAAAATACTAATACTAGTACAGATAATATACTTCTGAATGTAATTCGAATTAAATTGGTTGCGTCAAATAAAAAGTTAAGCAGTTTGATTATTTCTACTACAAACTGCAAGTCCCGTTGTGTCCTTTCTTATTCTAATTTGTTTACATTAAAGAGATCCAATAAACTACGCAGTTGTACAATGAATAAATGCTTAAAGACATGATAAATCCCATTTTACTGAAAATGTAACATTATAAGGTACATTAAAGTTGTTGACATCGTTTTTAAGTTTGACATATTAAAGAACGCAATAATTTGTTTGTTGAGTACTCTTTCGCATTAAAACCAACGTCATAGGTAAAAAGCAGCGTCAGAACAACTTTTATGACAATCACTGAAGTGATTGTGAGACTGAAATTAAAATTATGTAAGTCGAGTAAAACATGATCTGTATTGTGCTTGAGCTATAGCTATGACATGACTAGTTTTGTCTGTTTCTGGTTTCATACCTACTACGATGAGCCAGATATTTTCTGTCTGTTCGTTCGTCAGATGCAAGTTCAGAGAGAAAACTTGTTTCCTGAATAATTGATAATGGAATTTTAGCAGTTGGTCGATCTCAATAAAGTATTACAGGGATTTCCTAACTTGCGAATCATCAAAACAAAATAAGTATAACTATATATTTACGAAATAGTAAACAATCAAGTTAAGGTTAAGGTAAGGTAAGCTGTGTTACTATGTTCGTAGATGCACATGTACATGTAAAGAAAGTGTGCTTAACATTAACATACATAGATTACTACGTAACTACAGATTTTACTTCAGCAATGTACCAAAAAGTATAAATGACCCTCTTTGCCAAATTCAAGCAAGGTAAATACACTAAACTGTTGTGGGTTTCAATAACTTTCTATTTTTGGGCCAGATTCGAATAAAATTCAGCCTAAAATAATTTACAAGAATGTAATTTGGCTTTCCTTGTAAACATGCACCTCTCTATTACAAAGAAAAGCAAAATGCTATATGTTAAAGTTAAAGAATTGGAATACATAGCTATCTGTAGGTTTTAAGATTAAACTTTATCACAAGAGATTTTCAAATAATAAATCTAGTTTTTGCATCTAGACTGTATCTGCATAACAAATTCCTCATTTGCATAAGGTCCATAACAACTTTAAGCTGGCTATAAATTTTCCACTGTTAACATGTAACCAATAATATTTTCTAATGCTAAAAGTAAGCTAATGTTTTATAGGAATTAAATATTACTACATTATATGCTACAGAGACGATATACTATATGTACACGATACACAATCCTGAGAGCTCAAACTTAGAACTTGGTTGGAACCTATTGAACCTGACTTACGATTACTTAGCCTCCTACATCACACAGTAACAGATTTTGAATGCCTTGTTTTTGCTGTGAGGGAAATAAATAAACAATCTCGGACATTCACCTGAGATGGTTAAGTTCACTATAAGGAGTTTTTATGTATAGATTTGAATACATACAATTTTACACAGACACATTTTATCAAATAGATCATTTTTCTTGTATTTATTTTAGGAGAAATATTTGCGTGCTATATCTGATTTTTGAGAAACTTTGCTGTCACATACGCACACACTTACGAGGTACAGTGAGCTAAGACGCCTTTCTGAAAACAGTGGAATAATTTAATTAAATGCATTCTCTTATAGGTACAGATTCCCACTCGGTTTTTGAAAAGTATAAAACGATATTTAGAAGTTACCAGTGCCATTGAAATAAATTAATTTCCCTATTGCCATAATAGTACTTACTTAATATGCTAATTAATCTGCAGTTAAATTTTTACACAGTACATACTGTACACAACTGTGCGTATGTATATGTATGTGTAATGTCCATTTTGTATGTATGATTAGGATTGTTATTGTTATTTATGGAAGAACGAGAAATATACAAAAATAAAAAATATTGGCCTACTTATTGCTAACAATGTCATGTTTATTTGCCAAGGTAATAAGAAGCCTGCCACTAGATGCAATTGTATGTAAATCCTAAATTCGCAAATAAATCCTCAGATTCCATATTGCAAATTGATATTATTTGCACTATTAATGACTATTTTTGAGAAGTGATTGCACGAAGAATCAATTTAAATAAAAGATATTTGCTAAAATATATTATGATTTATTAAACTATCATTTTTATTGACATGCATAGGCCATTTACCTAGAATTTATCATCTACTAATCATTTTAGTGAGCTGCTCACTTTTGTGAGAATATTTTTAATACTTCTGGTTCTGACCTAGTAAACCCAAAATTAATTTCTCAAAGTGGATACAATTTCTACCTATTTAGTATTGCATAAGATTTTTTGGATGTGATAATAATAACTAAATGTAGAAAAGCACTTTTGTTTGCATGTGTAAAATTTTCGCTCGTTCCATAAGACTTCACTTGGGGAAATGGGGATTAGAGCATTTTCCAGAAAATAGAACGACATTGGATGCGGTCGCCGTGCTCACGATTTGAAACAAGAAAGGTCTGTCAACCTTGAACTCGATAGGTTTGGGTGGAGGAGGTTTCTTTCCAGCACCACGAAGTCCTATAATATTAAGGGAATGCAATATTAGCTTAATGAATTAACAACTACATTTTCTGAATGAATATTCAAAATGTTTATTGACTTGTATGTTTTAATGGGAGAGTGCAACCTACTATATAGTAAGCCGCACTACCGCTCAAGCCGCGAGGGCTTACTTAGCAGTGACTCCCGTAACAGTGACTTTGTTGTTAATAT
>JAQFYC010002842.1:0-23317 GCA_034694165.1 Tomocerus mixtus | reverse complement strand
GAGAACAACACGAGCGAAACGAAGGAGTTACATACAAATTGCAATTACACATACGGAAACGCAAACAGTTTTAATATTTACAACATCGACAGGACAGGACACACGTATATTTATTGTTTGTATAGCTCACGACACTAAAATACGTGGCAGCTAACTAAAAAAGAAGGAGAGAGAGAGTGTGTGAGACATCCAATTTCAGGTAGGTTGTAAATTAATTATTTAAAGATTTGTGTCTTTACATAAAGTGAGGAAAATAGCTATAAGCTTTCTATGTGTCTGTGTCATTAAGTGTGTGTGGGCAATTACTATCAAATTGTCAGCAGAAGCAGAAATAGAATTAGTAATGCTTTTATGGCTGTTTCTGTATGTAAGTTGGGTGCATATGTAGGTAATTACTTTATTATTATTGCTCTCTGTGTGTACAGGTATATTACCTGTAAAACCTTTATGTCTAAATTCAGATTCATATTTAATGCATGTGTGAAGAAAGCCTTCTGGCTATACTATGGGAATCTTCTATAGATAATATGACAAAGGGATTAAGACTAGATACTCCAGTTTCTTAAGTTTTCTCATAGCTTGACAAATAGACATTAAATATATTATTAGTTGCTTTGTTTGTGTCATGTCCATTTCCAGGTGAAAGTAAGTACTTGATGGAAAAGAAAATAGTTTTGTGTTTGTAAAAGAAAGCAATAAAGCACGTTGAATTGATTTATTGATCTTTTTCTAGGCGGATCCGGCCATTCTCTCATTCTTGATTGTATGACTCAAATCGGGGCAGCGACCGCCAACCGGAAAAACACAACCAAGGCAACACGAGATTTCCCTATAGCCATTCTTGACGTGACGTGAATATTTTCTTTCACCTCACGCTGACAGGAAATCAAACACACCGAACCAAAGAAGTTGTTTTCTTTTGCTGATATTCATACATACGAATACGAATAGAACCAAAGAGGTACTTTAGATATGACAACATTATATTTTATGCACTATATATACCTTACCTTCATATATTATTGTTCGAATAGGTACATAGGTTTATCGTTTAGATACGTATATGTTAACGATTGTATAGTAATTCTAAATGTATCTAATACAATAAAGTACACCTGTCGATTTATTATATGTAGGAGAAAGGTCCCAAGCAGGTCACACAAAGGAAAGGAACTTGATTAGTATAATTAGTTCCGTATAATCAAGTATTCCTGAGAAATTGGTAATTGGCTTGACCAGGTAGTAAATAATTGTATGTAGTGCGTTATTATGAATACATATTATATAGACTATACACGTTTCTATAGGTAAACTTACTAAACTAAAGTAGTGTAGTGTAAAGGTATGTATGATAATTTGCTGGACACGATTTAAGGTATATCTATGTAGATATTCCGTATAGCTAGATATTAGGGGATAAGTATAGAAATATATTGTCACACAAGGAATTCATTTTATATTCACAGGCGAACATTTGTCATGCGATGAAATGTTCCCGATCGATCTCTTATTAGTGAAGCGCTTAGATTTATTGACTTTCTGTTACAATCTTACTTACAGTGTTAGATAAACGAAGAGTAGTAGAGACTAGAGACTAAAGACGCTATTCAGTTTAGCACGCAATAAGTATTTATTGTTAGCAACTTTTCATGCTCCAAGTGCAGCATTGGGATTATGTTATAATGCGATGTGTGGTATTCACATGTACTTTTGTCAATGTATGCTGATTTTTTATTTTTGCTAATTATTGCAGATAATGCATACGTATGCAAGAGGATTAATCAATTCAGCAAATGTTTGTTTTATTTAATTTTACGATTCCGCAAACCTTATGAAATTTGCAAACGGAGCAAATAATTTTAAGATAATATGTAGATAGACTGAACTGTTGGTTTGAGAACTCAGCGAGTATTATTACTATCATTATCACTATTGTGGGTACATTTACGGTTAGTACTTATTTAATTAATTATAATGTATGTATTTTGAATAGAAAATGGCATCTCAAGATCAAAATCATCTAGAGCAGCTATTGACAGATCTCAGAAATGCAAACGAAGAGTCACAACCTATAGGAAAGAAACTGCGAAGACTGAATGAATTTGTTGAAAAGTTGAGTTGCAAATCTTGTGAAGCGGACGTGGATGCCATTCTTGCAACATTTCCGAATACTCAAAATGACTTTTTCATCAAAAGGGTTAAATTGGAATTAGCAAACAGGCTGAAGCGTCCTGCCCCCGTGATAGAAGCTTTACAAAGTGAGGAAAAGTTGCTGGTAAATAGAGCGATTCAGATACGATGGATTTACCAAGTGGAAGGACCATCGAATGTAATAACGGATCCTGAGTTTCTTCTCCAAAGCCTATTCCCGAATGTATCCTACTTGTGTAGGAAAAGAATTGTGGAGAATTTGGGTCGCTATTTGAAGGATGCGAAGAAAGTGGAGAAAATCTTTCAAGCAATGGAAACTAAATATGGATTCTCATCAGCGATGATTTTGCTTCCTTCCTGCAGCAAGGAATTCATTGAAAATGTTTTGAAGGCAAATAAAACGCTGAAATTTTCTGCTAAACAGCTTACCCACATTTTGCAAAGGGAACCAGAGGTAACTTTGAAATATTTGCAAAATTATTTCGAGCGATTATCTGCAGATAGAGCTGCGAATCAATATATTTGCAGCGGGATTTATAGCCCAACTCTGGCTAAATTGGCTAAAGCTAAGCCTCAGGAATTTCTCAAATTGTATGAAAAATATTGGGAAGTTATTGTTGACTTGGGTTTGGGGCCAAGGGTCACGAACATACTTTTGAAAACTGACAAACCTGGAATTATCAAATCGGCCGAGAAATATGTAAGGCTCCTCCACAAGGGCCAGCTCTTGAAGCGTCTTTCTGCTGACGAATTTCAAAAGTTTATCATTGCCCTGTTCCCAAAATCCATCTCTTCATTTCAGCTCGCTTTTGAAATTGGAAAACGGGGACATAGAGAATCAAAGTCTAAAGAATGTATTCATGTATGGCTGGAACATTTGCAACCAAAGAGGCAAATGGAGATTTTGAGCGAATGCTTTGAGAAAGTTTACAATAAGAAACTCTTGGACTATCCAGAATTCTTTACATCAAGAATTATCAAGTTACTTCCTGTCGAGGAAAGAGAAAAATGGATCGAACTCAAATTAGCATCGCCTGATGGTCCTTATTTGTACCAGGCATATGGAAAAGTCCCAAATCATAGAGAAGGATTCTGGACCGCTTATAAATCAGCAGATAAAGCTGTTCCGAAAATAAAAGAATTCCTCGTAAACGAATCGGATGTTCACCGAAGGGCGGATTTGGTCTCCTTTCTCGTATGCTCTTGTTCCCTGAATGATGATTTGGATGCACTTGCTGAGGTTTTGAAATTCTTCGTCTCAAGATACAGAAACGACCAAGTACAAGTAAGATCCGAGTTTTTGGAAACTATTGACAAGAGGTGTGACCTTAATAAACTAGGTCAAGAACATTGGCAAGCGCTGAATGAATTGTTACAACTATCCAGCTTGAACAATGAATTTTCTCAACAACAATCAACAATGGAGAGCATTTTGGAAAAGTCAATTAAATACCGATTGCTTAATAATCTCCCTATAGAACCTCAGATTCAACATCTAATCAAGATCAAAACGAGATCATACTGTTGGGGAGACAGTTGGAATATTTTGAGAAAGACACCCAAGCTGGAGAAAATATGCTTATTAGCATTTTTAGAGCAGCTAACCATAATCTACCCCGTTGGAGTGCCTTTCCCAAGCAATTCAAGCTTAACTTCTGCAATCATAGCTATGGCCGAGTCAATGGCAAGCTGGAATAAGCGGCACAGGAACGATACATTGTCGGCTTCCGAATTCCCATGGCTTATTGGTCGTCTCAAAGATATCCTGGAATCAGATCATGATGTAAACAAATCCCGAGTTATGGCAGCTCTTTATAGAGACAGCAATTGGAGAGAAAAGTATTTCGACAAGTATTTTACCAAATGTAACCCATCCCCGGAAATCCTTTTATATTTCTTGAAGAAAAATCCGGAAAAGTTATCTGAGCACATGGATTCTATTTTATCCTTCATGATTCACAATAGTAAAATAAATGTGTATGGGAAATTTCTCAGGAAAATAAGATCACACGGTCAGAATCCCTTAACGCAACAAGCAATTACCAAAGCTCTTTTCATGGGTCAAGATAATTACGGAGATGATGATGAGTATCCAATGGCTAAAGGAAATGCAATTAGGGTTCTGTCTTATTTGATGAAATCGGAGGAATTTATCAAGAAAATCAGCCGCTATTATCCAAACGAAGGAAAAATCGATTTGTCTGGTGATGATTATGGGCTAAAATTTGAAACCCGAAAAGCAGTAGCAATATCTCTGAAAAATGTTGAAAATCCAGCGTCGACATTTACAAGTTTGTTCCGATTTTGTATTGGGGACTATCTGAAACTGGTTATTGGCTCTCTATACTCGATTTGTTTCAACTCTCCAGAATCGAAAGCCCTTGTATTTCTGAAAGAACTTGTTGACCGTCCTGTTTCCGTGAAGAAACATGCAATTCGGCTCGTGTTTACTATTTCGCACAAGGAGGATATCGCTGCATTCCTTAATTCATTATGGGAAGCCGAGAAGAATCCATCAATTCGTCACATAATTTTCCAAAGAATATTCCAATTCTTCATTTCTGAACCTTCCTCCGATAATTGGGGACTATTACGGTCCTCGTTGCTCTCACTGTCAACTCAAGATCGCGATTGCCTTGGAGAATTAAGAGAACCCTCCAATGTTGACTCAATCCCTCCAGAATTTCTGTCCGAATATTTTAAATCCTGTTGGGAGATCCTTTCCAATATTTCAATCATGTCCTATGACACTGAATGGGTGAAAATTAACCTTCTCCAGAGAATAACTCCCTACAATATCAACATTATTTCAAAAGAATTCGTCGACGACCTGATCTCTTCACAATTATTCCTTCTCAATGAGACAGATGCCAATTTGCAAGCAAATATGATTTCCCTATCCGTCAGATATTTACTCTACTCCCCCACAATGGAAATACAATCGAAAAGATTGAGAATTGTGGTAGAGGCCTTGAAAAGAATAACGGGGAATCAATGGCAAGAAACTGACGAGGAGATCCACACTTTGTACCCAGCACGCCAAGTTTTCAGCTCATTCGTGGAGCAATTATGTATGCAATCCTTCCAAAGGGGTCCAATACATTCTGATTTGGATGTAGAAAATGGAAATGTTGTCTCAAATGGCTATTCTAAATCAGGATCGCTTTTCAAGAGTTTACTGGAAACAATAGAAACGCTCATCGAGCCAGCAGACGTCTTTACCGAATACCTATTTTTACAGTTTTCTATTATTTGCAATTTGGACCAAGATTCCCTTCCCAAGGAAAATGGAGATTTCCTTTTCGAAGAACTTACTTATATAGGCAAACAAGTTGGAAACCTGATTGATGCAATTGTTAAAATTTACAATCCTCAAATTATTGGACTTTTTTCTGATACCTTGAAGAGATTTGTGAATACTTGCTACAAATATCGTCTCACAGAATTCGACGGGGATGGTGGAAGGGTGATCCACATAGTAGATGGCATTCTTCACTCAACCGGATCTACTAATACACAAATCGTTGCAGCACAACTTATACCGGCTACATACCCGAAGGCTCATATTTTAGAAGAAAAGTATAAAAATGTTGTCAACGAATTACGGGGGCTTACGGAAAAATCTGTACGCATTTTTGTAAACCATCGCTTAACACAAAACAGACCGCCTGAATATTTTGGACTTTTTGACTGATTCTAAAGCTTTTTCGGTTGTACAGACAGATAGTATACGGTTTATGATATTGTAACGTGGGCACATATTTATTATAGGGAACTGCATGATGCACATAATATTTAAGATTTATGTGCATGGAATTTTATATTAGTATACTAATAATTAAGCAAAATGTAAGTTGGTTATGCAAATTATATAATAAGTAATTAAACTAGTTAACTTTGGTCTCATTGTTAGAAATCGACTGCTTTTGGTGTTATTGTAAGTTAAGTACTTGGTGTATTTCTATTTTATAATTACGGTTCTCGGCTGTAATCATTTTGTTTACTGGATCCACGCCATAATTATATGCCTTATTGCTATGTAGCTAAAAAATATGTCTAATTACCTAATTAAATTACCATGTTCTTAGCCTAAACTAGTTACCAGTTAACACTGTGTTTTACGGATTACGGGATAATTAAGTAATTGGATAGAATACACACATTTGAACTGTAAGTTATCAGTAATCGTAAAACTTAAGTGCAATAGCAATGCTAGAACATAATCGGTGTTTTTGTGTAATGATTGAATTATCATTTGTCAAATGGTAAAAAGTAATTTAGTCACATAGATTTTGGAAACAATATTGCAGCATGAAAGGAAATATGTATGTAGTATGGAGACCTATGCAAAACGCAGATCCAAACTGCTTGTCATTACAACCCTATTAAATATGAGATTGAAAAATGCTAACGACAGCTTTTGTGATATACTCGTAAATGTAACAAGTATTAATAATGAAACTACATAGTCCAATTTTAAGTATTAATCCACAGCAATAATGTTGCTTGTATCTTGATACATATAATCGTAAGTTGTTCAGATGGGAAAATACAGTAGGATAGAAAATAAGACGCAAGGGTATATGGGTGCGCTTAGGTATGTAAATGATGTATGAAGATTTTAAGAATCGAGAATAATAAGCCGTACATGTGTATTATGCTATACAATTACAGGATTTGCATAGCATCTTGATTGAAATAAAATAACTGCATTATCAGAATTGTATGCAATAACATTTGTACTGCACTATTCGTCCCTTAAACCAATTAATTAAGCATATGTTAATAGTATTAATTTGTTAAGCATTTTCCTTCTAATCTGTAATTTCCAGTAAGTTGTGTATTGTGTACAATTTGTGTATCTCTAAGTATTGTCTACTATTTAGTGAAGTAAAGGTATTATTGTTGTGTTTATCAGTAACTTGGGGTCTGTGTTTAATTATTTGTTATTATTTAGGTTAAGAAAACCTACACTATTGTAGCTAATGCTTCGAAAAGAATGGTTAATGTATGGCGAGTAGAGTAAATGTAATGTTTAATTGCATATGTACATTTATTTAATTGTATGGTAATAATAAAGGTATTGGAAAAAATCATCTTTCAATTTGGTTGCATTGTTATTTTGGAAAAACAGTGGTAGCATTTAGAGTATCGTGCTTTCAAATTGTTTTTAGGCAGTGTCAATTAAGTAGTAGCGTATATTTCGCATTTACTTGTAATTAAGTTGCGAATAACATGGACTTAAAATGAAAGTGCGCATAAGTGAAAGTTTTAAATTGGGAGTTAATGTAAAGAGAGAAAGCAAATTCAGATCCATATTTACTCCACTTTACATACTCCTGTTCTAAAGAAGCTAAAACGTGGCTGTTTTAGGCACTTGACTGCAGTTTACAAGACTCTGGAAATCTCAGGGTTTTTTTTTGCTACATCCTGTGTACAAATATCTGGCATTCCTTGGTTTACTAGGTACATAGATGCAGATGTAAACTTTCTTTTACTTTCTCTTACATAAAATCTGTTTTTCAGCATCCTAAAATTTTTCATTTTATGGATGTATTAATTTTTGATTGCACTGGAAAACTTGATTCCAAAAATATTTACTAGTTTATTTATTTACTATTATTTATTATCTTGCATTGCATGGGAAAAGTTGGAGGATAAGATTTTGTCGGTTTTTCCATTGCACTTTCCATTGCACTCTGAACACTGAGAAGTGAAATTGAGTGCACTATACGCTTGTACAGTGCTCCTATACGTGGCGATAAAAAGGCACGAGTTTACCTGTTTGAATCAAAATGAGAAATAATGTGTTTATAAATAATGATTCTTTTTAGTATTTTAATAATTATTCCATCAGATTTAATCAGAGCTAGATTTCTGTAAGTAAATTTTTCGGTCCTCTGTCCATCATAATTATAAACATCTTTACCGGTACCGGATACTTGTATTTTAAGTCTATCTGGATAAGGTAATCAATAATTTAAAATTAGCATTACAAATGACAAATAGTTGATAGTTTATAGTGGCAATGGCAATCAGCAATTGAAATTACAAATTATGGAAGGCATTAAGAAAATTTGAAATTACAAATTCATAATCTTGAACAGACAATAAATGTACATAGTAATTAAACATTAAAAGGAGCATTTCTTCAATTATAAAATCAAGTGCAATAACTACAATTACTTTGATTTTGTTACTTTTGTTGGCTTAGGTGAAAAAGTAATCCTGCTCTGAACTGGAAACCGTAAGAATACGGCTAAGCAAGGAAATGGCCGATAAAGTTATCCAGGAATATAACTTATTCCTTGTCATCGTCATTCCATTTATTTTGCTATTTCCAAAGATTGTTCCCAGACTCACAGCATGGGTAAGATCTTATAGTACATAATATATCGTTTTATGTGCAAGAATTATGTAATGGAGAATATTCCCAATGTGTCCATATGAAATGTTCCAAAATTGCCTCGATATGAAATGTGGTAGGTGGTGGTATTTTTTAATATTCCACATTTTAAATTGATACAGTTTGGGAATATTCTCAATTGTCAATTAATTATATTACGATAGGGAATAGGGACAATATTTTGTATTTCAACTAGTAATGTTTATGGTTAAAAAATAAATATATGACTAATTTGTTTTTCATTACAGATTTCCAGAAAGGTGTTTATGGCTACAGCCAAGGAGGCTGATCTCATCAAATCCGTAGTACAATTGAGGAATGAAATGAGTTCTATATCGATGGTGGACGAATTTGCCAAATATGCTAAATTACAAAGAAAACTGAATATGATTACTTTAGATCTTGAAGCAAGTGGTAAGTATTTAAGCTTTCTATATCAATAAAATTGTTTTAGCCCCTGTAGCGCAGCTATAATGTTAATAACTGCTGCATAAAGCATTGTATAAGTAGATACATATAGTTGTAGTGTAGTGTCTAAAGAAGTTTTGCAAATAATCTTTAATGTTGTTAATTCAGCTGGAGCCAGAAGATCGCTACAGACGAAGCTAAGCTACTACATATCATATATATTATATGGTATTATCGCGGTGATTTACTTATCAGTTTTGATACATTATGGAAGTAGTACCCCTGTATTTGTCGTTCCAAAAAATTGGTTTTATCCTTTGTCCATCATATTTTCATTTCCAACGGGAATTGTAGGAGCTATCAGCATACCAATGTGGACAATTTTGAGTCGAAATACACTGTCTCTTCTAATCAAATAGTCATCCATGTGAAATCTTCAACTATCAAAATAGTGTATTATCTGCGTAATTTAGGATATCTCTACAGCTACCGCTAAGAAAACTAGGGCACGGTCTGGCTAATTAATTCTTTGTCTGCCAAAAAGACTCCCTAGTTTTATGTTTATGTCGTTCTTCCTCTGAATGATCTCTTGTTTAAATTACATTACAAAACGAAGATTACAATTCACGTAAAGTTCTGTTATATTCCACTTATGATTAGTTAGTCAATTTATGTCAAAGTTCCCAAATACGTATGTATAATAATAGGTAATGGTGATTATTAGGTATCTTTTCAATAATAATTTCATATAAAGTTGTAACAAAATAACTACCAAAGAAAGTGAAATTCTGAAATTATTAATAATAGTATTATTACAGTATAATGTATTGCAGCATAACGTAAATTTAACATTCTGAGTTGTTTAAATGTTTTGACTGAATAATTGCTGTGCTAAATTACTTTACCATTGCACAGGATATAAATTAAATTAATTAATCATTTCACTTTTGACAATATAATTTTGTTAGCATATTTTTAAACGTATTTAGGTTTGATTGAGTTGACATTAATTTAGTTTCATTTTGAATTTATAAAAGTTATACTATCTAGTTTTACTTTTGCCTAGCCGGTTACAGTTTAATCTAACTTTCTAAAATTGTCGAAGTAAGGTCGAAGTGCTGACAAATTATTTGTTATTCATATTCAAAATGTGTCCAGCTCTAAAACTAAGTAACTTTAATTACTTTAACTACACAATTCGAAAATCATTGTTGTGATTTGTGATAGGTACCAGCTACAATAATTCAAGTTCATCGTTTTATACGCTAAATAACCTATTTCATTTATTGACTATTGTTAGTGTTAATGACTAGATAAAGTATTCGATTACTCATTCCACAAAGACAAATTGTCAATTTTGTGGATAGTTAAATATTAAACTGCTAAAATGTGCTAATCATAACAATATTGCATAAGAAATGTAGACGCTATATTTTAAATGATAGTTTGTAAAGCTAAAGCATTAATAATAATCCATAGTTTACTATAAATAGCATTATATTGATGTAATACAAGTGTACGAATTACGTTTGGAGGCAAGTTAAAAGAAAAGGCGTAAAACTAGATTAACCTATAAAGCTGAGAAAATTACCCTGAACTAAATACTTCTAACTTGCCGGTATGCCAACATGTGAAATTATTAAAGTATAAAAGTTACATAATTATAGAGTAATTACTTATATACATATTGAATGACTAATAGGTAATTGTCTTTCATATTACATTACAATTTACAATAATATGTAACTAATTATGGCTTATAGTCTATAGTTAAATAAAGTGATATTAACAATGAAATACGTATGCCATGCCTCCATTCTAATAAATTGTAGCCGAGCCGGCAGCAAACGGTCTGAATTGAACTACTAAAGTCGAATCAAAGCAATAAAATAAAGATCGTGCATTATACTATACTACTAAGCGAAAGAACAGTCTGTTACGTTTCGGATTATATTGCACATCATTTTACGTAACTACTAACTGGGCACCATATTTGCAAAAAGTATGAATGATTATAAATACACATGTACTTGTAAACATGTGCCTATTCGCAGTTTGTGTCCTCACATTCCTTTAAGTCTAATTATATCATATCCGTAAATAATTTTTCTTGTGCATAGATACTCAATATTTTATATTGCTATCATATTGATGTAATAGCACAAGCCTGTTGAACAACTGCTTTAGAGTAACTTTTAATTTAATTTGATTGAGTGAAATTTCTATGCGCTAGCATATCTTAGCTTCGTACTTGATATCTACTATTACTATGTACGTACATAAAGATGAATGATGTAAAACATAGTTGAATCAATTAGGAATGCTCCTAAAGAGATAAATAATTTACAAAAGTTTCTAAAGAAGTTCGACATGCGGCAGTAGTGCGAAGGTCAAAACCTTTAAAGACTATATAAACGTTACATCAGAATTTCATGATAATGATGTGGTATGGCACGGCATAGTATAGCATGGCAGGCAAGGTGCTTTGTTTTTGTAAGCGAATCTGCATAAATAAGGTTATGTATAAATAAATTGTTTTGTACTTCCATACAATAGTGTAGGTCTACTTTAGAATTTAGCATAGTATGTATAGCAGCTATGTACTTCATACTTGACGATATGATCCTGAGCTGACTGATTGTGATCATAATGCATGTGATGTGTGAGGTGAGCTATGTAAACAACTAGAGAGCTACGGTTACGACTTCATGCGGCGGCCTCCACAGTAGATCTTACTTTGTGACATAGCAATAGCGTACATACATACATAGCTACAGGAATACAGAATGGAGATTAAACTCTGTAATTTTGTATGCATATGTTACGTATAAAGATACAGGATACAGTACTACTGGCTAACAAAATTAAGGAACGCAACCATTTACTTATAAATGTGTATGTAAAATAGTTAGGCACACGTTAAGCTTACTTTACTTAGAGTTAAGTTAAGCGCATGGATGTAAGTAAAGTAAGCTTTACGTTAAGATATTCTACATTAAAGCATATGCTATGCACATGAACAGAACAGAAGAAGAATAACAAAACGTAACATAAGTCTAGTATTCTAAACTAAAAGTATAAGTAATTTTGGTGCAAGCAAGCTATGTGGAAGAGGAGGAACTGAACAGAGAGCAAGAACGTGAGATGGTAAATGGAATGCAAGTTTCAATTGAGAAGTAGTAGAGCTAGGGCAGGCAAAAGTACAAGTGGTTTGGTCTGCTGGTCTGTCTGTGTGTGTTGTTGGTTTGGTTCGGATATTTTGTTGAGTGTGAACTGAACGAGTGCTGCTGTGCTGGCTGCTGCTACATAAGTTTAGTGGCTTGGCTTTGGCTTGGCTATACGTTTGCCATACAGCTTTAGGTTCCTTGCTTACTTAACTTGAGTTAACTTACATGCAACGCTATGTAAGTATACGTACATTTCAGTTCAGATACAGAATGCAGAAAAGACACGTACAGTGAGTTGTACTATAGAATAGAGAGGACAGTTGTTGTGTTAGTGTATGCTGGGTAGGTTGGTTTGGTTTGGTTGGTGGGATTCTCGCTCGTTTATAGTTTGTGTTGTAGTTGTATAAGTAAGTAGAAGTACTATCTGCTGTATCTATGTAAGTGAGTGTTGGAAAGAAAGTCTTTGAGTTTGTGTTGGTGTTGCAGTTGAAGTTGAATTTGTTGTTGGGCTAGAAGGCAAGGAAGGGAGGCCAGAGCCATTTTGACGAGACGGGAGTGAAAGGGAGATCGATAGTTGGGACTCAATCACAACAATTCTCAAGTGCTCTGGTCAAAGTTGACAAATGCCTGGAGAAAATCCTCCGAGTTCTAAGTGCATGTGTGGAGACTCCTTGTCACTGTGGCCAAAGGTCAAGGTCGACGCTGGGGCTCTGTGGACATTGTGACAAGGTAAGAAGACACCCCTCGTGGAATTGGAACCTTCCTTCTCTTCAGAGTCTGTACGTTCATTCTAAGGGAAGGAAGGATCGAGTGTTCCAAAAACATCCAAACATAACATACAAAACACAAATACAAACTCACTTTTCATTCTTAGCAGTCAACTCAACTTAACTTAACCACACCAGATTCCTTCACTTGAGCAAATCTAAGTCTCCTGACCTGATCTGTACTCTTCCCTAATGATTAATCTACATAAAATATTGCCAATATGTAATGACAGATTTATGTAACTCACGTGTGTATGTAACTAATGTATTTATGTTTCCTTTAAAGTAACTTTTATGTATGTATGTACTGTCCCAGTATTATTTTCATTTGGAATTCTACAGGAATCCTATTTTATATTACTTAATAACATTTCCACTACGCTCGTTTCTAAATGAAAATAGAATACCAACTATTTACATACAGAAAACAAAGCAGATATTGTTTTGATAAAAGTTTTATGTGTTTATAAAAATGTATGAGCTATATTTATAAATGATTCATAGGAAAACATTTTATTTCCGTAAACAGTAAATACATTCTTGAATTTAACATTCACTTACACGGAGAGACTGTCGTTATAATTTGCAATTGCAATTTAGTAAAGAATATTAAGCCATCATATGTGCTATGTTATTCCAAACACACTAAAGCTGAGGTAGCTGAGAAATTCTTATGGTAAAACAATGTATACACAATTAGAAAGCAAATTCACAATTTATTTAAGTATTTTTACTAAAGTTACGGACACAAATAATTAATTTGCCATTAATAAATATAAATTAAGCTGAAATGCAGATCTAAAAGAGGTGCATACTTAGTTTATAGAATTAGATTGATTATTTATGTGCAGGATAGGATACCAATAAAATAATTTTTGTCTTTACTAATGTGAAAAACTCAAATTATGTACTAGTTTCGTTGTCTACGTACTTCAGTTTGCGAAAAGAATATTTTTTTTGCAAAAGAATCAAACGTGCACGTGTTTGAAGTGTTGTATGTATGCTTTGGTCATCAAATTCCATTCTATCTATGTGTGAATTTAAAAATCTAATCCTAAGACGATTTATATGTAAACTACTACATACACAATATTTTTAATGATGAGTATTTGTTTTTGTAATCAAATCAGCATACGTTTAGATGATTTTCGAATGAATTAAAAGGATACTCCGTGGAATATTGAGTAAGCTAAAGATGTGAATTGTTGACAGCTGACTTGAGGGAATTTCTCAAGGATTTTCCTTTAATTTTATGATAATTTCCTTAAGTTCCTTGAGCAGTCCATTCAGAGTTAGAAGTTGGAGTTATCAAAGTAGGAACCCCCTAACTAACTAACTTACCTATGATATGATACCTTTCCTGCTAACTATGAAGCAAACTAACCACTACCTACTATTATGGAGGGAGTTAACATTAACACTGATGAATATTGTTGGTATTGAGAAGATTTTTTTAATGAGAGCCTTGTCCTTTAACTTGATTTCGTTCGTGTGCACGTTTCAGTGACATTTGGTAGGTACTTAATCGTAGCTATAGTTGATTTTAGTGCAGGTGTACCATTCTACTACGTTTCTGTTTCTATGTTAAAGGAGTGAAGCAAAATGTAGGTGGAAATTTGCTAATAGTAAGTGTTTAGTAACCTATCATACGTATGTGACCTGATCTCTACTCTGGGATTCAAGTGTGTGCATTGCATAAAGTACACTTACTACATATACTGGAAAAGTATAATTAAAATTTGTATTTTAACTATTTAGCAAGAAAAGAAATTTCGTTTTATTTAAATGGTTTAGGGGAAAGTTTTTCTGTATTCTATACTGTGGGATACTAGTCAAGAATATATACGTTTGCAGCTAGTGGAGCTACAGATACGAGAAAGTGATTAAGTAGTGTGAGCTGTTTTTCGAAAATTGTGCAAGTTGTATTGAAAATTTTATTGTGATTTGGTCACTTCATTCTGAATGTTTGTGATTCCTTGCGTTTTCCAACCCGGATTTTCTTTACGGTGAGCCGATAAAAGTGATACACATTTTCGGAAACCATTTTCAGCTAACTACACTAATTCAAGTTGTCTTTCGTATACTTGTGCTAAAGAATTCAAGATTCTAAACTGTTTGTAAAGGACGTTTTAGAATCTTGCTGGAGTATTGTATGGGGCAAAGAAACCGCATTGGGGATTGGGGGTTTTTAAACATCTTAAAATGATTCAGGATCAAAAATACAATTATGCAACTCGGGCGAACAAACGGGTAAATTAAAGATAGTTAAGTACTTGTCTTACTTATTGTATCTTGATAGACTCATCATATTTATATAGTATATGTAAACTACAGTACATTGTTATGTTGTTGCTAATTGATTGCTAAATTCTGTAAAAGACTTAATTACTTACTACTGCAAACGCATACTGTAATAATTAATTGGGGAAGCAGAAATAGGTTTCAGAATTTTTGAAAAATACTATTCCTTTCTTAGGTAGGTCGGTAGGTGCATGTTTAGCAAAAGTAATCCGCTGGAAATTCTTGTATTTCCAGATTCCATTTACTGTAAACAAAACATTATACAGTAGTACAAACCGAATACTTTGTGTAGTTTGCAAAATTTAATTCAAGCACAAATTCACATAAACGTATTATGTGTGCACATAATTTATTAAGGTGCATACAATTATGTAGGCATGTAATTGCAATCATATACAATGTAAGCCTTACATTATGTAACCTATGTACTCACATAGAAAGTAACTTTTAGGAGTATATTTCACATACAGCTGATAAAATAACTTTTACTACATTTCGTAAAAATTAATTGTGATTTGATTAGCTAATGGTCTCATTATGTCTCCTACGTGGTTAACACGTGTATATATTGGTTACGATTATAGCTATCATATCAGACTAATTTTAGCTGTGCCTTATGATGACCTTCCCAGTGGTACACATTACATAGGCTTAATTAGTCATATCAGCTACTACGGAGCATTACATCGTGCATAGTGTGCCATGTCGAGTGCAATCGATCCAGCCAACCCAAAGTCAAAGGAAAAGCCAGGCTAAATAAGTAGCCATGCCATGTCAGCTAAAGTATCCGATAACTATAGCCAAGCCAAAGCTCTCTAAGCCTATTTCACTGAGTTAATAGCTAGCAAACAACATTAACATTAAAGCAAGAGTAGAGTAAGCACATAAATAAATAATACATAGTGGCAATGACAAATAAAAATGATTACAAGGTAACACTCAACATGACACTAACAGTTGGGCAATGACAATTCAACCGCCTACTTATCAGCAGCAGACTTCCTGCCACGTAGACAATGCAAAATTCAGAATAAATTTCTTTAAGAACCTAGAAAAATTGTAATTTAGATAAACAGGAATACAGGGCACAGCTTAACAATGTGGCAAGCTTTAAGCTAATCGTATAAGCATTAAACATTTACAATTTACATGCAGTTAATTCCAATTCAAATACACTGCAATTTGTACATGGACATGTTTAGTACAATACAAAGTGAATTACGTAATTAACTAATAAAATTATGAATATGAAGGTAATAGATTAGATTATCATGTAAACGGGAAACCGAAAAGAATGACCTTATTACTTACGAAGAGGATTTAACCATTATTGCGGTTAGTTTATCAGCTCAGTGGGTTCTTCATTAAGTATTAATGAGCATACAGAATAATTGATCTCAGAGAAATTGGCGTAACATAAAAATGTACAGACAAGACAGTACAGAGTGTCCCATCCAAGAAAGCTTTTTGAGTATAATTTTGGAATTTATTCCCGATACTCCAATTATTACATAAAATTATCGAGGTATCTGATATCTTGGTCTATTTTTCTTTTCTGGTTGCATTATTGTATGTAATGTGTAATGTACATATTTTGGATGAGGCACTCTGTAACACAAAAGTTCATTTCCGTTAACACCTCAACATATTATCCTAAGATAAAGTTTATGATTATGTAGCACAAAAGACAAGAGTCAAGACGGAATAGTAGGTAGTGTATACATTTTGTAAGCGTTATAGATGTTTAGATTCAGCAATAAATTAAGTTTTAAGTAGGGAAGGCTATGACTACCGATTGTGGCCGAAGTTGCAAAGGTAGGTCATGGAAAAGTTGTCGAGTGGAGCGAAGACTATAGTATTAGACGTCTCTATTCCATTGTATTGAACTTTGTGTGCAGTAGAGTCAGAGTGTGTGTCTGACTGAATTCTGAATGCATGCAGCATGTAAGGTGAGCTTTCGAGAGTTTGAGTTATTGTGAGTGAGTTGGCGTGGCCTGAGTGAAGTGATGGTGTGTTATGGTGAGGTAAGGATAACGATAAGTGCTCTAATCGCACTAAGGAAGGCTGTAAGCTTTACCTTAGCCTAGTCTCTCTCTTATTTAGTCTCTTTTGCATTTCACATCTATAAATATACGACTTTGACCAATTTCAATCTCAATGATCACAAGCCACACCACACCACACACACCAATCCAAATCCAAATCCAACCCAATCTACAATAACAAATACCAAAACCAAACCAAGACCAACATAACAAACATACTGTATTAACTGTATGCACTTAAAACGACAGACACAATGAGAAATGACAAGAAATTGCTAAAAGTAGACCAGAGCAGCAGGCTAGACGTAATATAAACTTCGTAGACTGAAAATAAATCGGGTAGTTAGAATTATTAACTGCGAGAGTTTCTCTATGGTGTGGTGTGTGGTATGACCTTTAACTTTGGTTTACTATTACTACTTAAGTTCGTTAGTTAACTATTCATATAGTCCACACCACGCCCGTATGTCATAAAATATATTATTATTGCAATTCCAATACACAAGATCTACTCTAATTGCAATGCGAACAGTAAAATGTGGAGATGACAAGTTAAGTCCCGGTGTACGTTACTTACATCACATTAACTGCATTTCCCTTCTTTCTTTGGCATCAGTTCGGTAATAAATGCAAAATAACAACGGCTATTTTTACTAGAGAATTTCGGGTCGCTTGTTAAGAACCGAAATAAGGAATATGCTTAAATAATTTTGCAATCAATTTAAGTTTTAGTAGAAATAAAAGACGAGTCTTTTTTGTAACTTCCAATTGAATCGGTTTGTAAATAAATTCAAACTAACAATTACTATTTCAAAATAAAAAGTATGAACCTTCCCTTTTTTTCTAACCGTATCAGGGAAATTGTGCACATAATTATGAAAGCAATTAAGTTTAAACCAGACTGCCAATTATCATGCTTCCTAAAGCAAGCTAATTTGCATGTCTACTTAAAGCAAAACTAATTAGCTAAATTATTTATGGCATTGCCGTTTTCCTGTTCTCAGAAAAGATTCCTGATTCCTGATCTTTGCTAACAAAACTAGTCATTCAGTTTTCTAACTAGAATTTTGTTTGTCATTTACTGCTGAACTAGTAAAGTAACGGGAATAAACAATATGCTGTAATATAGTCGTGTGCTAACAATAAGTGGCGCCATGTGTATGTGAGGCATTGCATACTTTGCATACTGTTCTTTATGTATGAAAAGGAAATCTTCTCTACGATAGTATCTAGTATATATTTGCTTAAAAATAGCATCTGTATATCTAATGGAAGTTATATAGGTACAGTATGTTAATGAAGCAGCGACTGGCCTGAACTTGGCTCCTTGACTTGTATAATATGGTTTTGGTATGACTATGACATAGCAAAGCATAATGTACTAGTTAGTGATGACGATAAGTAATGCAGTTCATTTCGTATGTATTTTATTTACGTACTTAGTTTTTAGCAATAACAAGTGCAAACAGAATTAGAATGATAATGGCTATATATTTTATATAGATTATTTCTACTATAAACTATATCATAGCTCCACATAGCAAGGCTGTCTCGTTTTTCAAGTGTACTGTAGTATGTATTATGTATTATTTGTTCGTGAATCAATTTATTAGTGTTCCGAGATCAAGCTTTATATAATTAATATTTGCTAACCTTTACCATTCATTTTGGATTTGGAAAACAGTTCATTTAAACTATTTAATCTGCTAATCTCCCTGTTTCTAATGCATTCATAATAGAATTAGAAGCCATAGCGTGGTCTGCTTTGACTTGACCCTCGCCCTCTCTTTTGCATAGGTAATTAGCGAATTGTATTCAAAATATTCTAAATAACATGTTTATAATATTTCTTACAGCAGCTAAGGTTTAGACGTATTTAATCTAGTCGTTTTAGCTTTTTCTTAGTTTTACATTTTACAATTACATGGGATGGGAGTAGCAAACCGTAGTATGTAGATAGAATTGTTAAAAAACTAAAAAACGCAAAAAACTGCTAGCAAACTTATTTACACAGAAAAGAGCTTTATAACCAAACCACACAAGAATGTAATGTGTTAGTAGGGTTATGACGCGTTAGGTTAGGCTATACCCTATCTATGTAATTATTATTGCCTATCTATTCTATTAGTATAATTGTGATGTGATTGTGTGTTTTCTATTTCTGTGTGTTTACAACAAATGAGGATAGGATAATATAAAACACAAAACATATTGTACATATTTAATGCTCTTTTACCTTGTTCGAGGTTGGAGGTTGAGTCAGAAGGTCGCGAATAAAATATGATATCAATATCAATGTCAACGCGACTCCACTTGGCTTTGGCATGCATTTCATTGCTTGCTTTTGCCTCGACTCAACTCAATGCTTTGCATACGTTTACGTTATACTATTACTCACTCACATACATATACAACATACATAATAGTAATAGTAATGTATATTTCATAAATATACTATATACACATGCACATTCCTACTTTAATTATTCTATAGAGATAAATAAATATAGTTAATAGATAGACATCTTCAATGTTCGTTCCGTATAAACATTAGTAGCACAAGTTCATTAGGTTTAGGTACGTACCTAACGTTACGTAGTACTTATGTATGTATGTACTATTACATGCATAGATAAATACATTAATGTATTCTGCATTGTGTGTGTAGGTATGTATGTATTATAGTATGATAAAGTGACGTAACGTACGTAAGTTAGAGTGTATTGGTTCGAGAAGAGAACGCAGTTAAGTTAAATTCAATTCCTGGTTTCCCATCTCCTTTTGCCTTCATCGGTAAAATTACGATTGAGCATTTCCATTTCATGGACATTTAGTCTGCTGCTGCGCCTCTTGTACAATAGCATAGCATTCTGCGAAATTCTTGTCTTGTCTACCCGTCTCGTCTACTTATTATATTTTGTATCCAATTCCGAGCAAACTGAATCTATCTATCGTATCTGAGTATCTGCCCACACTATTTGGAAAATTCTAGGTAAATCTACGATGATATCATATACAGATACATTAGGTATTTGGTTTAGTTATGTTATGTTATGTTATATTAGGTTGCATTACATTAGTTTCCAAAGTTAGGAAAGGAGAGCAGAATATTGAGCATAGTGAAGAAAAGGAACCCAAACGAAACCACATAAGAGAACAAGATCCAAGGCATAATTCAGTGTCCAAGGTTTAGGCTCAGCGCAGAAAACTACGAGCAGCAGAGCTTTTAAAGGTCGTTCCCTCGATCAATTTTGCAATTTCTCTACCTTATTAAAACCTTTATGGGATGCTATTGCTATGCTTTGGTTTGTACGTACGTTACGTACGTTTAAAGCCCGACAGTCTGTTCCATGTTCCAACTACTGCGTTTCTATGTCCTATATATAGTCTAAATAAAGTTTTGGATGAAGGTCTTTCGATTCCTCTCCCAAAAATTGAGCGAAGGCGAAGCGGGCGAGCTTAGCTCCATAATACCCGTCTCTAGATAAGTAAGTAGGCAGTAGGCAGTAGGTAGTAGGTACCCACGTCAGACCTAAAGTAAACCAAACCAGGGCCATTGCAAATTATAGTCGGAAAATATATAGGCCTTAGGTATAACTGCATAACCTCCTGTGGTATATAGTGAGTGCTCTACTTGGAATCGGAATGGAACTCTATGGAATGGCATTGAATGTTAGTGACTTGACTTGAGTTGAGTTGAGTTAACTTGACTGGAATCATTTCGGGGAACAAACACAGCCTTTATATAATGCTAGACAAGCAAAAGCAAAGCAAGAAGTGTCATGCCATTCCAGGCCAGGCCAAGCCAGACTGCGACTCGACTCAAGTTCTATAGCACTATTATCCTCTCAGTTTGGAATAATAGAATGGCCTAGACCTCATATTATGAGCAATACATAGAGTTCCTCACGTTTACATGTTTTATCGTTTTTCCTCCAGTTGTTACTCACATATACTCCAGTCCGGTACAAAATATACTCCAGGTTTGCATTTGGATTTGGACTAAACTCACATTCTGTATTAACTTGAATGTCTGTTCTGTTCTGTTTGGATTGACTGACAAGGAGACCTACAGACTGCCTGCCCTGGCTCATTTAACATTTATTTCATGTTTCGGCAAATTGTTCTCATTTCATTTCAATGTCTCTATTTTTTCATGGTGCATGGCCATCTCACAACTCACGGCACGTCAGGAACATACGTTTCCAGTAGAGACATGGCACATGGAACATTATTAATGCATACATAGTTAAAACAAACACACGGACGGACCCAGCATATCTCTAACTGCGGAATTAAGCGTCAAGGTACTAGTACTTTACTCTATTCTGCCCTGATGTGTCGTGCTCTGTTTTTCCGATGCCAATTTTAATGTAGTCATTACAGCCGGAGAAAACCCGGCGATACCAGGCAGGTTTAGGTTAGTCTTGACACTGGACTGGACTATATCGGGTTCTTCTATAATTCGGCGAATTAAAGTACAATACACTAATACTAATAAAAAGTAGAAAAGAACAAAACTTTCTTGTAATCTACCCGTGCCATGCAATTCTTGCATTCCACGTTAATTACCTAATTGACTAATTCCTACCTACTAAATATTTTATATACCTATTTCTATTCTACTTTCGCATTACAGAGCTATAAATAATTCTAAACAAAAAGTAGACAGTCCAGAATCTAGTACTTTTCTAAGGAAAATGGAATAAGTTATTATTTTTCTATACAATACAGATAAAATTTAAATGTATTACATCCTATTATTACCTATGTGAACTAAAGTATTTGCATTATATTTAGCAAAGCAAGGGAAATGCGTGCGTCATGTCCATGTCATGTCAGTCTTCTTATAATAAAATTGACTGACTCAAATGAAATCCCATGGCTAAACGAAACCTTGCCATTTTGAGTTGTGCCATGCCAAGCCAAGCCAGTCCAGTAGCTCATGTTAGTGTTGAGTGAGTTGAGTTGATTTTGATTTGATACCAGAATGGGAGATGTTATGTGCAAAAACACATACACATGCAGAGTGCAGAAAAGGTAACTTACATTACGTATACACTCTCTATGGACATTACTCCACTAGTAAAGTAACTGGTATAATATTTACTGAGTAGAGTAATGGTGCTATAGTAGTTTGTATGAATTGCATTACATATTATCTAGGTAGTTCTAGTTGTAGAGTTGTGAAAGATGTGAACTGGAATATTCAAGGGCATATTTTTTCCATGAATTTATAATATCCCTTGTTTTGCCCGCATTATGTTTTATGTTTGTTACATTATTATGTTACTTACTTATGCAGTAGGTATAGGTAGGTATACTATTCGCATTATTGTCTTTGTCTATTCGTGTCCATGAACATAGTTTATTCTCTTTTCAGTATTCCACAATATTTTATAGTAATGACGATCCTTCTAAATTTCCAACGCCTCTACTTGGCCTGGTCAAAGTTAAACATAGGTACTTATATTACACGTCATAACTTTATACACAGTTTACTAACTTACCTCTGTAGTATTTATTTGTACTTATTATTTATTTTTAGTAGTAGAATTAATAATCTTTGTAAATATTGTAATATCATATACAGTAGATGAAGAGAATAGGAAGACGCATAATAATAAATGGAAATAGATTTAAACTACTTCCATTCATTGTAGAATTGCAAATGTTAAATTACCTACTGAGTATAAAAGTAAGTTACCATTTACTGGACATACATACAAGGACCAGACCAGGACTAGACAAGACACCAGACCGCATGGTGTTAATATCAATTAGTTCTTTTCGTTTTATTACTTTAAGCAGTAAGTACTGTACACTGCGTTACTTTTTGTTGTATAATAAAATGGAATCTTGTAAGTGTAAGGATTAGTGTTTGTTGGGAAGACAATAAGACGATAAATATAAAAAGTATGAATATCTAAAGACGAAAAGATAAGTTTAAGTAGTTATGTAGGTAGACAATAGTAAATAGAAGTAGAAGTAGACGAGACAAGAAAGACATAAGGCAAAGCATAAAATACCTATAAATTCTCATAAGGATTTGCAAATAGGTCAGCCAGTTTT
>JAQFYC010002841.1:0-23319 GCA_034694165.1 Tomocerus mixtus | reverse complement strand
GCGGACGCACGGACGCACGGACGGACAGACATTGCGATTACATAAGCCAGCCTCGCACACTCGGGCGGGCTAAAACTCTCCTTAGTATTACAAATATGCTGAAATTATATTTTAACATGTTTACAGTTTGTGCCCTCAACATTAAAACCGGTTACGTATAAGTAATTCGGTTATGTAGTCATAGTTGTATATTTTAGCATTGATTTTTGCAGTTACTGGTAGACTAATGATAATTCCATCACTCATGTATATGTACTATAGGTATTTATTTTACAGATTTATCAATTTAGTATCTTGTTTTGGAAAGACTGGCGATTCTTATTTGCTTGTCTGGAATTTTTCGGATGTACCAACGGAAATGGAATCCTTAGAGTCCTCTGGCTCGTGGGGATGTTGAAAGTAAGGCGGCGGGGCTTCGAAATGTCCAGAGTCTTTCGTCAAGAAAAGAAATACATTAATTAATTAAACATTATTACAAAACTACGGGAAAATGACTAAGAATAAATAAAAAAGTTTTTACTGACCAGTATATCCGTCATAAGTAGTATTTTGATAAGAATGATGGGCAGCAAAATCATAAGGGGCACTTGCGGATCCATAATTCCGGGGATTATACATAGGACCTGTGTAAGACTCATTCGCGATGAACTGTAAATGTTTTGGCCTAGGAACAACAGCCAGCACTGTTCTTGACACCTTGGAATTTTCAGCGTCTATAATATATCCACGATTAATAATTAATGCGTTTCATTTTTTACTGTATAAAGGCTATCCAACTTTGTAAGAAAATGTTTTTCATGCTACTACACAAATAATAATTCATTATCCCAGTCTTTTCAATACAAAAATGGAAAAAAAACTTTGGGTCTTCTGCAATTATTTTTGATTTAATTCGTTTATCTCAATTTTTCATTTTTTTACGTGAAAAAATATTTTAAATCGTAATATGATAATTTGGTATTTATTGTACTTTGTCTTCGCCTTATGAAGCAGCGACACAAGCAGCATAGGAAGATAAGAAGGGAGACAAGACCTATAATGACCGCGACAGCGATGACAACTCCCCTACTGCTCAACAAACATTTACCATTTTAAAAATTTTAAAATCTTCATTTCGAATGTTTTTAATTAGATATATATTTAGAAAATCAGATTCAAATAAGATTTAATTACAAATAATCGTCATCATCCTCTTCCTTTTTGTGATGTGGATGAGGATGAGGTTTATTACCACTATCACCCTCTTCCACTTCTTCACTGCTTCCATTATCCTTTTCCGCCTTATGAATTAAGAATGTTGGATCCAAACTACTGACATATGATGTAAGTAGAAGCATGAAAACTTCTAATGTCAAGAATTCGTTCATTCTGTCACTTTCAATGTCACGTATGAAAACTGGAACTTAAACAATACCTTTCCCCACTCCAGTTGTTTCTCATTACATTACTATTATGTTGTTATGTATTATGTTGCTTGCTTTGCTACCTTTGCCGTTCATATGAGCCAGAGCGAGAGCTATAGGTTCTTTAATAAAGTTGAAACGTAAATTGACAGTTATGAACAAATAATCCCTCTAATATATATATTTGACGCACGTACCTATGGCTTACAAAAACATTTCGATGGGCAAATAATTTAATTGTGTATCAATGGTTTACAATGCATAATTTATATACTACAATATGTAGGCAATGCGTACTTCAACTAACTATATTATAATGCAATCTCTTATGTACTTTCATTATACACAGCATATGGCACAAACACAAACCAACGAGAAAATACGAGTGCGATTAGTGTGATAAAACAATAGTAGAAGGATCAAATTATGCTTTCCCAACTTTAAATCAGTAGTTATCTTTTAGATAAAAGGGTTGATACCATAATCTACAAAATCGTTAAAATAAGTCACGTACTTATACTTATATGTATTTGTTGACTACAAATATCGGATTTTTTAAGATGGATTGTGTATTACATAATTCCCGACAAAATAGTAGTATTTAGTGGGATAACTTTTAGTTCTCACAATTTCAATTAGAAATAAAAATCAAAAAATGATTTGCATCGCAAGTGGAGGGGTCATATAGGAAACTATTAGTAGATAGCTTTGTAGAGTAAAATCAAATAAGTAAAATAACATAATTGTCGAAGAAATTATGGGTTCTTGCAATTATTTCTTATCATAATTTTATAATAGGTTCCATTATGCCTTGGTTAAATAAATAAAATACAAACAAACCCAATATATATTAATTTCATGTCACCGATATAAATGCACGTTAGTGAGTCCGATGTAATATCTGGACAATACTACATTTGACATTTACCATTACTTTGGTTAATCTGACAATTTATTTATTTTCTTCCGGACTATTAAAGCCGTTCTTGTGTACAAAAATGCTACAATTATTCCTAAACTTAAAAAAGCAGAATTTTATGGAAATAACACAATAACATTGTATACCCCTTTGTGTTACTAATTCATAGGAGTCATTTATTTGGATTCTGTTTCACCGAAGCGATTCGATGATTTAACGTTTCGTCTGAAAACAAAGCAAAAAGCTGAGGTAACAAATAATACTGCAATGTGTAGAGACTTATTCTTTGAAAAAGTTGCTAACCTTAAGAGCTGCGCTGACAGCAGCCAAGAAAACATCGGATAATCCCTGTTTAGTCTTAGCCGAACATTCCATGTATGCAAGAGCCTTAATCTTTCTAGCTAATTTTAATCCTTCTGATGCTTTTACAGGAGATTTACGTTCCTCGGCAAGTTCAAGGAGAATCCCATAATCATTTCTCAAGTCTACCTTCGTTCCTATTAAAATAACTGGAACTTTTGGACAATTTTCTCGAATTTCGTTGATCCACTTTTCCTTTATAGTTTTCATAGAAGATGGAGAACTTATAGAAAAGCAGAGAAGAATTACATCCGTCTCAGGGTACGTTCCTATCCGCAAAGTTGCATAATCCTCTTGACCAGCAGTGTCAAATAAAATAAATTGAATCTGTTTAACCAAATTGTATTCAATAAACATGCAGAATTTCCTCAAAATATCTATAATTGAATTGCTACTATTATTGTAGATATTTTTATAAGATTTTTTATACCTCTTTACCGCCAATGTTTACATCATCACTATGTGTATCGAACACCGTGGGAATATAATCCTCCTGTTTAAAACGATTTTTATAATGAGATAGCCACATGGAGGACTTTCCACTAAAACTGTCGCCCACAATAACAATTTTCTTTAATTGGTTACTCATTTTTTTAATTAATCAAGATTTTTGGAAACACGTGGTTGAGTAACAGTGTGGTTTTCAGCTTCGAGCGATCTTTTTCCAATCGCAAAAGCAGTTTTCGCTTACTAACATTAAAAAAGTGATGTAATAAATGGATAGGTATTCTACACATATGCTTACACACTAAATATATGCACTCATATTTTATCATTATCACTTTTATCAACGCGGTTCGTTTCTTTTACATTGTGTTCTGCTATAATAAATATAGCCAAGCTACAATAACAGCAATAATGATGCGAAACATGAGGTAATCTTTATTTTGCACTTATGGTTAATATGGTTAGTGTTAGTTAGTGTATGCAGAATGTATTTATTCTGAGATTCTATGTGTGTCCATTCATAAGCGTATAATATGGTACCATATACATATATGTATTCACATCTACATTACGTGATTATCAAAATCAAAAATCACGAGTAGGTATTCGTTTATTGACTCATTTCAGTCATAAATGTGTGAAGCATGATGATAATGCGTATGTAAACATAAGATAAGCATAATATCTCCTGGTTTTACATATTTTTGCTAAAAATGAGTGAAACAAACCATACATTTCATACGCTTCTATTTTGTGGTACGGTACAACAATACTATATAGTAGTGAATTGTACCTTAACAATACACATACTGTAATCTATTACCTCAGTATAAATTGTGACACCAATCAGTTATTAGTATTACATAGTAGCCAAAAATATATTTGCTTCTTTACAGATTCATATTACATGTATATGATTATGTGATTAATAAAATCCAGAAAATCCTACTTACCTTATACACTTTGTGTGGTATATACTTCTTTACGCCACATGTGTATACCTATGTATGTAGTATATAGAACTTTAAACTCTAATAGCAAATCAATGTTGCATAAATATGGATGAAATAAAAGAAATAATTGTATAATGCATATTTAAACACTTCATTTTCGTAAATTACAGTTTCATCACAGTTGCATTCATTTCTGCAGGTCCATACTACCAATATAGAACTACAATTTCTAAAGCTGTTTACAATTTGTACGTTTTGTTCTTTCGGCGAAAACAGAAACATGTATACAGCATGTTATGTAATATTATGTCCTTGTTATTGCTCTAGTAGTATAATGTTTTCATTACTCACATGTATTTATAATACTTACTAACCTGGAACGACTGTAAACTATTTGTATATTTATCACAAATAATAAAGGCATTGGCCATGAAAATTGGATATTTATTGCAAGTTTTCTATCTATAAATTAGATATTATTATTGCGAGTAATAAACCATGAAGATTGTGGAAGAATAAAAGCAGATTCCCAAGTAGAGTATTCAAACTAATTAACTATTTTGTCTGTATACTTTGTAAACTAATTAGGAAATCATATTGAAATTGCCGACACCAAAGCTCATAATACACATTATACAGATCTTTGTAATGATCTATCGGTATTCATTATGTAGGCTAGGCCTAATCTTCCACATGCAATATGCAATAATGGCCTCAAGACGCCAGTAGCTTACAGGAATGTGAATTTATTTTCACTTAACTTGAGACAAGCTGGAGAAATAAACAAAGTATAAGTAGCAAGTATCGTTTATTCATACACCTGACATGACAAAGTAGTTTTGGTCAGTAACCCGTACTTGGTATATGCAATTAAGAAATATTGTTATCTTCCAAAAGCTCATGAATACAGAGCAAATATAATTTTGGGTTACATTTAAACTGATAGCATTGCATTAGCATAACATTTGCTACTATAACAATTCGGTTATATAAGGCTACGGTATCTACGGCCAATATCAAAAATTTTGCAACGTAACTGACTATACAGGTAATCACCTTGTTTTAATTATTGATTATTTATGTAAACATTTATTCAAACTCATACTCTTTGATTATATGATTGTCTATGGCTATGGATTGTGAATCAATACAAATATATTTAAATGGTGTAGCAGGAACAACAATCTTTGCTTCATTTTATTCCTGGCCATACCTACTTAATATAATTCTACTACATTTAATGCACATTTAATGGAGAGATTGGCAAAGTGGCTAGCACCAGTTAAAACAGTTTGCGTCTTGCATGGATCCAGTAATTAAGATTAATGTATGCGCAGTTTGCACTATTTATTAATGCAGCAAAGCAACTCAAACGTTCGTTGTAGAATGATTCACGAATATCTTGTTCCTGGATCAAAGGGACTTGTAGACTAAGTGGCGAATATGACAAAAGACAAACATCAGGATAAATAATTATAACAACTATTCGCACGTAGACGGTTGTATACATAATATACAATATATTATGCACATGATGTATAGTTAGTTATTTTGTGGTTATTATCAAATTATCCTAATGATCACATGCGAAACCTATATTAGTCTATTGGAAATTTATCTATAATACAAACAAACAATACGGAATATGGTCCTAGTTCATATTTTCTTGGAAACAATTATGTACCTTGAGTGTAGTTAAATAATTAGTGTTTACACATGAACGTTTCGTTTCTTCCTTGCATTAGAAATTCGTTATTGGGCTGATCATTTAGCAAGTTACATTCTATAAAGCTAGCTTTATAATAAACAGTTCCAAATAAACGCACTTCATGGTATCATCTTTATCTTTTCATAGACGTAATCTGAAAATCTTCGCCATTCTGCAAATAAGTGCACAATGGATTGTAAAACATTGAATCCGTGTGTTGTGGCATTTATTAAAAAGAGATTGATTTTCTGAGAGAATTAAAAGTGACAAAATGGTTTCCTCCAAAATGTTTCCATATATTTTTCTACAGATAACATTCTTCATTTGGACAATTATTAGAATGGAAATTGTTGCAAGTGAAACATTTAATTGTCTATATAGGAACAATAGCCAGCCTAACTACTCTTACCCTAATGTTAGAGTGTCCAGATATTATTCCCCTACAGCAAACAGTTCTGATTCTCAGTTAAATAACCGAATACCTCTAACCTTACAGTATCTGGAATTGGAATGCAATGCACTGTACCCAGTAAAATTCGGATTCGAGCGCTACCCCGTAATAATTCTTAACTAATAAAGAAATATTGAATGTTCACAATGTAATTGTAATTTATTTCTATAGTGTAACCATATTTATAATGCATTTTAGTATGTTCCATGGGATACAGAAACGGAAAGAAGAGTAACAAATTCCACTTCAACCGAAGAGTTTGTAACTAAATTAAAATTCTACTCCTTCAGAGCTTTTGATTTAGGTTTGTAATTTCTTTTTGCAAAAAAGGCTTTAGTTTTTATTCCAATAATATGTACTTAAATGTTAGTATTAATGTTTCAGAAAATAGATACCCTACCTGCTACAACCAAAGACACAGGTGTTTGCAAACAACATTAACAAGTATTACCCAAGATAATTCCTCAAATGCAATTCAACTCACTTTTTTGGAAGGGTCAGGTAAATTTTTATGGAATTTTCATTCATGAATTTCAGATTGACTCTTATAACAAAAATAAACCTACCCAATGCTACATATTTACATAATGTACAGATCTGCAAATGAAACCCAGAGATTTGTACAACAATAATGGAAATTGTGCCATAAAATTTGCATACGATAAACAAACGGAAAGATTTTATTGTTACACTAATACGGGGGAGATTCCTGAGATCATATTCCAAAGCTGCTCGGATCCTATATCCTGCATAGCACTGACAGTCAAAGTAACAATGCTTTCTTATTTTGTTAGTAATTATATATAAGTAATTAAAAAGTAAATTATAAATAGTTTGGCTTGGCCGGACAATTAATTTCTGTTCTGTATGTTTAAATCCATTGCATTGAAAACGTTTCTCCGAAAAGGAAGTCATTGTTAATCTAATATAAGACATAATTTTGGTGAAGAAATTAATAGGCATGCTGAGGATAAAATAATTACTTAAGTAGTATAATTAATTTAATTAATTAATCTGATGTATTTTTAGACAAACTGTTCCATTGAACCTGAGATTAGTATTAGCGATTGTACTGAGAAGAAATTTTGTCGAGTTGCATCAATGATGGTTGATTATTTACCTGCGGTCGCCACTTGTGTAACTTCAGGAAATGTTTTGAATACCGTGACCCTTCACTACTTTTACTCGCTCCCAAGAAAAAATATTTTCTCCTCTAGATGTAAGTAAATATGAAAATCATGTTGTTTGCTCCTACGTGTTACTAAATATATTTAACTGTGTATATGAAGAGGTAGTAAATATATTGCAATTAATTGTGACAGATTTTAATTGGAACGAGGCCCCACCTGAAGACATGATTGAAATTTCTGATTTAGCAAAAGCTACCGTTTACAGTGGAGAGATGATACACATTTCCTGTAATGCGTCCTATTATTATTTCGCTTCTGGACTTAAAATACGCATCCAAGGGGAAAGCAATAATTTTCTTAAGGATTTATTCCATGTGGACAAAGTAATTAGAATACCGTCTACAAGCCACGGAACACAAACTACCCTGGCCCTGAATCGTTCTGTATTACTAACGGAACCTATTTGGGAACCTGGAGAATATAGCATTACGTGTTCAGCTCCCGTTTTAAACTCTACAGAATGGATTTCAAAATCCACCAGGATTACAGTATTATGTATGTATCTTAAAGTAATTTTAATCATCATCATTTCATGAGGTACATATACATATCGGGATTCCTCATAAACATTTTTTGGCATCTTTGCAAAATTACGGGCATTAAAAGAGTGTGCAGCTTATGGATAATAAATTGACAAACAAAATATGCTTAGGGAAAAGTTATCTACAGATTTAATAAATAAACAAAATCTCAATTCTCTCTATGATATAAAACGTATAAGATATTGACAAAAGGTCCCAGGAAAGGTCACAAGGGTGTAATCTGTCTAAACTGGTATATTTCGCAGCATTGATTACCGGAAATCTAGTTTGCGGTTTGCTACTTAATTTTCAGGCTCGGAGAAACCAAACATTATTGGGGGAAACGGAACAGTATCAATGAATTACGAACCAAGTATGGAAATAGTTTGCAACGCTTCTGGTGTTCCAAAACCAGTTTTTTCGTGGCAGTGGAATAGAGACCAAATGATTTCTAGCTCCCCCCTGCATTTTAATATTTCGGATGGTGGAAATGCATCCTACAGTTGGTCAAGACTCCATCTCCCCAATTGGGAAATTGGTATTTTGCAAAATGTAACATGTATTGCCAAAAATGTTATCGGATATGCTGCAAAGGATTTCCTTTTGGTATCAATCGAAAGTAAAGGAATTACTTATTTGCCAACACCTAACTAGTATTATGTATCTGGATAAATATGTATTGATAATTTGGAATCATAACATTAATATTTATGTTCTTTAATTTCAGAGGAAGAAATGATGAGTCCCTTTATCTTCGTAGCAATCGGTACTCTAGTAATTCTTGTAGTGGTAATTGTAGGATTTGTCTGGCGAATAAGAGAAGATACGAAGAGGCGAAAATATTATCTTACTCCAAAAGAGTACGAAGATTTCATGAACGGAAAACTTGAAGAATTTGTGAAAATTTCTTCTTCAGACCCTGCGAGAATGATGAACGATATCATTGATTATATGCCCTACAATAAAGATCGTCTTGAAATTCCGAGAGAACGAATAATTATAGGTTTGAATGTTAATGCTCCATCCCATTATTGATAATTGCCAATTACAAAATGCTAATTTATCAAGCAGTGGAAACAAAAATTAAAAATTATTTTTTGGAAATTAGTGTAGTGATTATTAATTTTTGATTCTGTTTTTCAGATAGAGGTACTGTACTAGGTGTAGGAGCTTATGGTGTTGTCTTAAAGGCCGAGCAGTTAAGTAGTGAGTTTCCCCACTCTGTTATACGAGTTGCAGCCGTCAAATCTCTTAAGAAAGATTATAATCCTAATCGTGACGGTACAAAATTAAAGATTTTGCTATCGGAACTAAAAACCCTAAGCTACATTGGAGATCATCCACGTATAGTCAATCTTATAGGGGCTGTTACTACAGGTTTAATGAAAGGTAACTCTTTAAACGATTATTTCAAAATTGGTTTCCTTGCATTGACTTATAAGGAAGGAGGATAATTTGGTTTATTCGTCTATAGGAAAGCTATACATGGTTTTAGAATTGTGTGAAAACGGAAGCATTTTCGATTATATTAGAGGAAACAAGCAAATTTTTTATAATCCATGCCAATCAAATTCGGATTCGTCTGGAACTCAATCTGAACAAGGGTATTATGCTAAAATTAATCCTAGCATATACATAGCTTACCTAGAATGTTATACATATCTGCAAATATTATTATGAGTAAAACTGTTAATGGGTATTTTCTGCACAGGTATGATAATTTAGCGTTTGAGGACTATGGAAATAGCGATGCTTGCAGAAAATCCCGAACTTTTTCGAGACTGATGGCTTGGGCTTTACAAATTGCAGAAGCAATGACATTTTTAGCAAGTAAAAAGGTAAAAATTGAATTACAAGTTCAACAAGTTCTGCGGAAAAATATTTTGCAGAATAATAATTATCCTAAATATTCATCTTATACTACAAATCGTAAGTAATAGAAACAAGAAGCTTCTCTGGCTCGTAAGAATATATAATTCCAAAAGTTCTAAACTACTTAAAGAGTTAAAAAAACATTTTTCTTTCGAGCCAACGCATTGTATTTGGAAATCGTTTGTCTTATTCAGGTTGTACATTCAGATTTAGCAGCTCGTAACGTGTTACTCACTAAAACTTTAGAAGTCAAAATTGCAGATTTTGGTTTGTCGAACAGATTAAATGATTCTAAAAGTTATGCACGGGCATCTAAGGTATATAATATTATAATGATTTTATTCTAATGATAAATAAAATACCGTTATCAATCTATTTCACGATCTAAGATCTGAGGTTCTCCCCGTTCGGTTCAAATGCAATAAAAATTTGCTTGTGGATTTAGATTCCTTTACCTCACAAATGGCTAGCAATTGAATGTCTCCAGACCTTTAAGTGTTACTTGGAATCTGATATATGGTCCTTCGGAATAACACTATGGGAAATTCTTTCACTTTGCGAAATTCCTTACACCGGCACGAAAATGGAATCAATGTCACAGCAAGAATTTCTGAAAGCGCTACAAGTTGGAGAAAGACTAAGTCAACCACCTTTAGCAACATCACAAATGTATTTTAAATTATACCTATTTGTACCTACATCCCAAATACTAATATACCTACAATTATATGTACAATTATTTACAGTTCACATTTCCCTATTTTCAGATACGATTTAATGAAAAAATGTTGGCTCGAAGACAGAAAATGTCGACCAGAATTTCTATCGATAAAAATTTTCATCGCTCAGTGCTTAGCACAAGAAAAGCAAACGGTAACGATCGATTATAATATTTAAAATATTAATAGTTCACAATATATGCGAATACTTAATAATCTTTAACAAATAACTATACTACTAATATCCAACTTTTACACATGGACATATTATATTACTAATATAAGCAATTTCATTTAGAGATCAGCAACCTTATCACAGTCACGAGAAAATTTCGGGCGAAAAGGACTTCTAAATTATTGTTCCTTAGAATTTGAAAGTGACATTGAGAGCTGCAGCAACAAAAACAGTGATACACCAAGTTGCCTCAGCAAAAATGCCTCCAACGACAATTGTAAAGGTGCACAAAGTTGCACAACGTAGTAAGATGTAGAGCAGATCCTAATATTATGGAACAGCGGACCAATGTAATTCAATAAAAAATGGATGCACTGTTATATACTAATAGTGTATTTTCGCTGGGATTTTAGCTGTATTGTGTCCTAAAGATAATAGTATTTATTAGTACGTATACTTACTATCCCACAATACTACTCTTATGAACTTACATTTTAGTAAACCAGGGATTTATAACTTGTACACCTGCATTCACCCAACTCAAAATAGGTAGGTATGCTCATTAGATTTTTCCAGAAAATTTTTGTACATAAACCGTTAACCAACAAATTTAATTAATGGTACATTATTAGCATGGTGGATACCATCGTAGCTTGATACAAAAAGTTGTCCTTGTCTACTTATTGTTAGTATAGCTAGATTTACTTACTTGAATTAATCTAAATAAAAAATGACTTCAGGAGAGTACTAGTATCATTGTATAACAGCTCAATTGCATTTACCTGCTGAGGATTTGAAGATGTACCATAGTAATGTAACTTATATGTACATAATATGTGCTACTGTTCAAGACTTTTTAGTGATTACATTAATTATTAATTCAATTAAGATGATTCATTGTATTATTGAAGCTGTTACACAAAGTGAAGATATAAAATGTATTTACAATAAACTGTATAAACGAAGCAATATCTTTAATGGTGGTTGCAGTTGGATGTTGGACGAAGTCCATTTTCACTAATTATTTCAACCTCTGAAATGTCATCTTGCAAATTAATTTACTTTACATGCTAACTGAAGCTCAAGGTCTTTTATTAAGTATATTCTTTCCCTACTAGTGCTTGTAACAGACTTCAGGTACCAATAGCACATATCTGGTATTCAATTCTAGCGCATATTATTATTACAGCATACCTACACCTAACCCATATGGATTTAATCATATAATTTTATTTTGTTGAGTCAGCCAGCGTTATATTGTTTATTTAGGCTTTATACAGCCTGCAAAAACGGGAGATCAAAAGAAATGCCTATAAGCAATTGATTTTGCCTGAGAGATGAGATACCTATCAAAATAGTTTGACTAGGTATACGGTATTGATATATCTGTATAAATAGCCATTGGTGAATGTAACACGTAACTTGCGTGTACCTTCTGTTTACATTTAGTTTATTACATGCTAGTACTTTACTACTACTTTATTTATTTTAAAATATTCTACATACTACGTATTTACTACTTACTCACGCCAGGTTTAGTTATGCTTTTATTTTGTTTGCAAACTTTAACTTACCTACACATTACGACATTACACATATACACGATGTATACTTAGGTTGTAGTTGTAGGTAAATGCACACATAATATTAAATGAGATTACCTTTGCTGTACTGCGGCTTTATGACTCAGTGTGCAAAATATATGCATATGGATTAGCCATTCCATTCGTATCTGTCCCATGGTAATTCCATTTTGCACATTTGCATTGAATTTCAATTTGGATGTACAACTTAGGAAGATCATGGCAAAGGGAATACATTAAGTAAATGGTACTACAGACTAAATAAACACGGAAAATATATTTAAAGTTAATTTTAACTACTTAAGTACTAAAAGTACCTAAGCATGGAAACAATAAACATTACCATTATAGACAAATCCTGCGTAGTAGACAAACTAAGTAGGTAAGCATAATATATAAACTTAGGAGCAATTAAAATGCTTAGAAGATTAAAGTTGAAAACAAATGGGAAAGCAATAAATAACTTGGATGTTTACAGAATCACTCATACATAAAGGAATGAATGAAGTAATTGAAGAATTAGGTATTTAAATTGTAGGTAGATTATTTTAAATTCTCTGCTTTTGTTTATCTTGCGATTATTTGTACTTCGTAAAGAGAACAGTGAAGTCTAGTGAATGATTGTACTTTAACCACAAAGCCCATTATATAACGCGATTAATTATCCACTATATGAAAGTAATATCCTTAAGATGTCTTTAAAATATTTGTTATCTTTGCAATGTTTATCTTTAAAGAGTATTATAGTACTGTGCACGAGTTTACTTAATACGTTGATATTGTACATAGGTAATGTATGTAATACTAATGATCTTACGACAAATCTCAAAGAAGCTAGACATATTTGTAATTTGTAAAGCGTGCAGTTGTACTGTGAGAAAGCAAAATCATTGAAGCAAATAATTTATCATGGATCTTCTTGTCATTTGTCGTTCTTACTAAAAAATCCGTCTTACATCTTGTCTTAGTAAACTGTCTTTGTGCTAAAACGTATAAAGTTGAAAATTGAAATGTACTTATAAAGCTTACAGATATAAATCGGTAATATAATAGTAGTAGGTATGTACAGTTATATGAATAGAGTAGGACGTCCTATTGTTAACTTTTGTAATGTTTGAGACACTTTTGAAAAAAGGTAGTTGTCTTCAGATTGAGATTAGAGAGCGAGAAATAAGTGTGAAGGAAAGCTAGTTTAGCGTTAACTTGGGGCTCCAAAACCCAATCCACTCACTCTAGTCTGGTCTGCTCTGTTATTTAGCTATAAGCTAACTTTCAGAACGTGCAAATCTGTCGAATAGAATCTGCATAAAAAGTACAAATTATTATTATACCCCAGAGTTCTATTTAAATATATAATATCGCTACTGTACATAATAGGGTATACGAATGAACTTTTATTATTACATACATATATGCCGTAGGTAAGTATTCATTCACCCAACAGGGTACCTCGTACATACAATAGACATGGGCTTCAATTACTTCTCACATTACAAGTTTTTATTTGAATTTTAATTAAAACTAATCAAAATTTGCTGGAGTCACATATGTACTATTATACTACATATTACATACTATTTTTTAACTTTCAATAAAACATTTCTGCTAATTTTTGTTAATACTAGCGATGTATCCAATATACATACAACATGCGGTTAAGATACCTGATGCGTAGCTATTTTATTTTAGGAAAATTTTAAACTGAAAATTGAAAGTAAAGTGAGAAAAGGTTAAGCTTAAAAAGGTAAATTGAATATACTGACCTTAACGAATAATGTGCTATCTGTAAAATAAGAAAAATAAATCTCCGTGGATCTTGCAAAAAATGTCTTACATTCATTAGTTTCCTTTAAGCGACAAAAGCTACAATTAATTTGAGCTCATGATGTTCAGACAATATGATTCCTTTGCCTGATGACACTCTGTGTCGTCGCCATATACAATGCACAATAATAGATGTAAGGTTTAATACATGTAGGTAAACACTAAAATCTCATTTACAGAGGAGTAATACTAATAATATTATAGAGGAAACGTAGATAATAGAGTCACAGTTACTGTCACTAGTTTTTCCATCCAATAGGCCTAAAGCTATTTTGCATTTTTCTATGGTACGTGCGGTGCTCTGTGCTACCTGGTTCCTCTACATTTTGAATGACTATGTGATGCTACTATTCTAATGTATTGAAGTATACACGTATTGGATAGTGCAATGAGTAGAAGATGAAATGAGATTGAAATGCATAATATTACAGCAGTGTGGCTTCCTTATATAGATTATATCTTTACAGTGTAAGAGGTATACCTATATAGTAGTATTTACTTATACAACAATGAGAATACAAGGTCTGCATGCAGATACTCAAGCTCTGTGTTTAGCTTGCAATTCGCAATCCAAGCAGATTTAAGTAACAATGATCTCTACATGTACACTAATAGACAAATTGCCTTACAGTATGCAACACGACATGCAGTATGAGTTAGATTTTTAACATTCACAGGTAATACATACATAATGGAAATATGTAAGTATTAAGGCATATCTATGTATTAGGTTGTCAATTAATAGGATATTGTCGTGCACCATGCATTGCATGCTTAAATAATTCTCTTACATTACTCTACCCATATCCTCACACCACAAATTCATCTCAGAAGTACATATTTTATTTTTAGTGATATTTTAGTGTAGAGTGTGTAGAGAGTGTTAATAAACACGTAAGAATATTCCTCTATCTTCTGTATCGTACTCTGTGCTAATTAGCTACAGAATTCCTGGTAGACCATTTCTTATCTCTTAGTGGTATAGACATATCTCTGAGTAAAATTATATCCTTACGTAAGGAATGTAAATAATAAACACTAAAAACTTTAGTCTGGTTTCATGTAGTATTGTTTAAATCCTGGTCTAAATGTGCACAGATGAGGATAATGTTCATTTTTTCTGGTACCCAAAAGATTATGCTAAAAATTCCTAATCTTCTTATCCAAATAAAAAAACACGAAGTGAAATAGCCTTAATTGTGTTATGAATGTCTTTTGACACCTACTTACCTTTATTACATCTTCAGTGGTACGTAACGGTGTATATGTTCACAGTAATATATTTACGTAATGCTTAATTAGTTGTTTATGTGATTGTGATACTGAATACTATGAGATATTTTGTTAAAGTTTCTGTATGATGAAGAGAGTCATTGCTCAAATATTGTTTTTACTTGTCAATGAAATAATACCTTTGGAATGTAAACCTCAATCAACAATAAATTGTTCCAATACATCCAGTGATAATGAGTTTCCAACTATCAGAGTATCCAAATACGACACTCCCACGCCCAGTGCGTTAGGTTTCCTGAATACTAATAGCTATGTTTCTAACGATACCTATGTGGAGATACCAAATACATTAAATCTTCTAGAATTTGAATGCACAGCTTCATACCCAGTACAATGGAGCTTTCAACAGTATCCGGTATGTACTAGTACGTGTGATCTATGACCTAAGCTATAGAAAAAGTGTATAAAGTGGACTGTTGTACATAAGCAATAAAAATTCATGTTTAAATTTCAATTTTCATTTATTTGTTTTTGAATGAAGTACATCTCCTGGGACATTTCCAACGGAAGGAGAGAAATAAAAAATGGAGAAGCTAAAGAAGTACAACAAGAGTTTGTCAGCAAACTAATATTTTCGGTTTTAAGAGAATCTGTCTTAGGTTTGACGTTTACAATCAATTATAGAACTCTTTTTTGATGAGATTGTCTAAAGAACAATTTTGATCATTAAGCAGACATTTTTAGAGGACTGAATTGCTAGAATTGACTAGAATTATTTATTTGTTTTTCGTTGCTGTTTTTCAGAAAATAAATATCCAACTTGCTATCGGTCATCCAATAAATGTCAGCAAACTTCCATCAATGCAACCGCAAATGACAGAGCTGTTCAGCTATACATTCATAAAGGCACATGTGAGTGGCAAAAGTGGCGGCTATTTATTTCATTTCTTTTTTATCTTAATATTAGTATATGCATTAAAAGAATTTACAAAAGTACAAACTATGCAGTTTAAAACAGTTTAATAGTTTCTCTACTAAGTATGTAAATATTAAAAGCAGCATATTGATGATTTACTTCTATTTACAGCTTTTGCGCTGAGTCCCAAAGGAAAATTTGGAGAAAATAAGGATTGCACTTTAATTCTAAGTTATGATGAAAATTCTGAAAAATTCTATTGCCAATCAACGATAGGAAAGAAAAGACCATCGCTATTCATTGAAAGTTGCAGCGACCCTGTAACTTGCAGTGCATTGGGAACAAAGGTAGAATTATCATAGTAAACTTCTGCTTCCATTATGAAATATTTACTGAATATGATATGACATGACTGGAATAAAATAAATGAGGTCATCTTTGCAATTTAGACGGAATGTAGTAACACCCCTAAAATTGGAATAGCCAATTGTACCGAAGCAAATTTTTGCCGAAATGCCACTTTGAGAGTTAATTATCTGCCTGCTGTTGCCGTTTGCTTGTATCCAGGAATGAATTCACACTCTGCGACAATGGAATATTTTTATACTCTACCCATAAACAAGACATCAGGACAATCTCATCGTGATTACCGATGTGATTTGGACTTTATGAATCGTTTTCTTATATAGTTACTCATTTGCAAATATTTTACTCTAAATTGACATTTTGTATGTAACAGATTTTAACTGGGAGGATATCCCACCGAAAAACATGCTTGAGATACGTAGTTTCGGAAATAAGACTATTTACGCTGGAGAAAAATTTGATATCTCTTGTAATGCTTCCTATTACTATTTTGCTTCTGGATTAAAATTTCAAATCCGGGATGAGTACAGTGCATCCTTCTTGAGTTTACATGGAATTCAACCAATTGAAACTGTATCTAAGGTATCTGCCACACGCAGCGGGACAAACATATTTCTTCCACTAAACCGAACGCTTACACTTTCTGAGTTCCACTTTGGAATTCCTGGAAACTATGAAATAACATGCGTTGCTCCAGTATGGAATTCTACAGAATGGATATCGAAGTCGACTAAAGTTACCATTTTGGGTAAAATTTTATATAGGTCCCTATGCAAATTATATTTATTATCAGAAAGTATGTAGTATATGAAAATGTTTCTCGTTCTCAGAATCTCTAAAACCTTTGCTATACGACGGAAACATAACTGAAACTTTGTATTACAAACCCCGAAAAGAAATTCATTGTGCAGCATTTGGAATTCCTAAGCCGAATATTACCTGGACACTTGATGGCCAACCTTTACCCTCTAAAATATCTCAAGTTTCAGGGGTGCAGAATGACACCGAAAGCTGGAGGAATTTGTTATTTCCAAATTCAGCTACAGGAATATATGGAAATTTTACATGTAGAGCAGAAAATGTAGCTGGATATGACAAGAAAACTTTTATATTGCTACAAAATGGTATAGAATGCAAACTTTTTGCAAACAAAGCTTTTTAATTCATCTAACTGCATATTTGAAAACACCTGTGGATACAATAACTGCGCGTCAACGTGTTTTAAGTTCCATTTACCCTAATGATGCATAATGGTTGTTTATTTAGATTCCAGTTCATCGACTGCAATTTTTGTGGTGGCTGTCATTGGTGTTTTGGCAGTTTTAGTTGGTCCTTTAATTATTTACTTAAGTTGGAAGATTCGCCAGCAAAGGAAACAATTGCAATGGATGAGTCAAGAGGAAGTGGATGAATTTATTAATGGAAAACCGGATTATATTCCATTTAAGTGCGATATGAACACATATGCGTATTTCCTCCCTTACGACAAGAAGCTTGAAATTCCTAGGATAGATCTTAATATCGGTAATATATGCGCATTAATCACAGTCTTAATTTTCTGACAGTACGAGAACAATTATTATTTCACTATGAGCCGAAACCGAAAATATAAATAATTATGGGCAATTTACTTACATAATTCGCCAAAATGATCCGTATATAGTAAATTGAGCCATATATTTTTTATTGTTACGTTTTCCAAATGTAAACCTAACATTTCACTTTACTTTAGAATGGAAAACTATTCTTGGGGAAGGAGCTTACGGAATAGTATACAAAGGACAAATTGTTGACAATTCGACATCACCATCAACTGGAGTAAAGGATGTGGCTGTTAAAACAAGGAAACCAATTGATTTAGGACTCGTATGTTTCAAAGCATTGCTTTCAGAGCTGAAAATCCTAAGTTACATTGGAAAGCATGATAATATTATAAGCCTCGAAGGAGCTTGCACGGATAAACTCCTAAAAGGTTACTTTAAATAGAACATCTACCTTATCCACATAACGATTACTTAATTAACCAACAATTGTATTATTGTCCGCTACTGATCAACTAAATGTATATAATATTACTAACATACTACTAACATCTTATCTTTAAAGTTTTTCGTTACATTGCATTGCATTGTGCTAATTTTCTATATACAGGCGAGGTGCTAATAGTTATTGAATACTGTGAACATAAAAGCCTTCTAGATTTCCTTAAGAAGCATAGACACGTCTATTACAATCCAATGGCGGAGATTGATGTGCTTGTTGCTGAAACATCTTTCATGTGAGTTTAGTTTGTACTGTTTGCATTGAAAACGAAAATGAATAACACACAATACTGACCTACATAATTCCATGAATTACAGAAACTCAAATGTGCAATATGTAAAAATGGAGGATTTAACTTACATTCCCCTAAACAATAATAGTGACAATGAAAGCAATGAAACAATAACTTTTGCTGATTTACTCAAATGGTCTTGTCAGATTGCTGATGGAATGCAATATTTAACCAGTAAAAAGGTAAAACATAATATCTGTATTTAAGTCGTAGGCACGTTTCAGTTACTCTAGTGTTATGCCACACAAAAGTCAGTATTAAAAAGTATTAAACAAAAGGTATCCCCACGCAAAAGTAGACCCTCAAAATTGTCCCCATGAAAAAGTAAAGCCTCACTGAAGAACTCTGTCCCACGCAAAAGTACTACAAATTCCATGCAAACTAATATTTAGTCATAAATAAATACTACATGCTAAATACTAGTAAATGTGGGAGCTCTAATTATCTAAACTGGGGTCTCATGCCTGATGTTACTATTTGCCTATGTTACTATTTATACTACTATATCTGTTAAGTAGTGTAGATAATTTTGGTAATAATAATTACATTTTTTATTATTAATTTTTAATAAAGGTAATTCATGGAGATCTAGCAGCCAGAAATGTGTTGCTGGACAGTTTAAAAACAGCTAAAATTAGTGATTTCGGTTTGTCAAAGAGATTATTTAACTACGCTACTTACACAAACGCCCCTGTGGTAAGTTGTTGAATAGTAAATTAAATTATGACACGAGCTACGTAAATACTACCTGTGGAAATGCTAGTAAATATATTTAATTGGTGTAATAATATTTTATTCTAGACTAAATTACCATACAAATGGTTGGCAATTGAATGCCTAAGAGATTTGGAGTGCTCGGTTGAATCTGATATTTGGTCATATGGAGTTACATTATGGGAGATATTCAGCTTAGGAGAAGTTCCCTACACAGGAATGGCTTTATCAGAAATTGAATTTGTAGAAGCTCTTTGTAAAGGAATGAGACTAAGCAAGCCTATTCATGCAACGTCACAAATGTACTCAATTCAACTTATAAAATATTTGCTTACAGTTCAATATTTTTGCATGCATCTCAATTCCTTATCTCATTCATTCGCAGCTTCGACGTAATGATGAGTTGCTGGAGATATGAAAGAAAACAGCGACCTGGATTTGCACTCTTGTCGAGTTTCTTTAGGCAATGCGTGGAACTTCCGATGGTATTTATTATTGTGAATCATTTTATAATTAATGCATCATTAACCATTGAAATCTCTTTGCAAGCATTATATTGATACACAAACACAAACTTATATGAAACTCTTATGCAGGAATATGTACATCCAACATTTATGCGGAGGTTCTCCCAAGATGCAGATAATAATGCCAAAAATAATGTCACATATAGCAACATTCCCTCGTGATAATAAGAAGTATTTAATTTTCTTTATGTATATGTACACTAATAAATCTCAATATTTAAATTTTAAAACTGCTGCTGTGCTTATTTAATCCTACTATTTTACATTGCATAATTCCCCACATACATACTAAGTATAAGTAGCACTGCACTATTACCACTAAATTTGTTAAGGTGTTCTGCAATCAGGCAGCCAGTTTTATAGTAAGTGCAAAGCAAACAAATGCAATTTCCTTATGGAGTATATTATTTTATCAGTGTTAATTAGTTTATCCATTTATTTAATGAACTTTCAACTTGTTAATCCCAACTTGGCTTGCAATTTTCATGTATAATATTTATAGTTGAAGTGTAAAATTCAATGTCTATTAAATACTAATCTACTTATCTTTACTCAGCAAAGCAGAGTATAGAATAGAACTAATTATCTATATGTATACTATTTATCCAATTTATATTGTGCATACAGGTATGTAAATAGCAAATAGCAATCCTTGTATTATATAGGGCCATATGAAAGGATTTGCCGTATCAGGATAATCAATCATGTAAATATTTTGCAAATAGTAAGTAACAGATTCTAAGTGATGTGTGATCTGAGTAATTTCATCGTCACTATAAATTGGAATGAGAATGGTGGAGCTGGAACTGGAGCGGTATGTAAAATAATGAAAACAACATATAGTGATAGTATTTATAATAATAATTAAGCATATACAACACTATAATCTGAAAATAATGCATGTATTTGATGTTTACATGTTATGTTATCTCACATCTCTCCTGCTTTGTCCGTGATATATTATAATATTTACGTTATATAGACTTGTCTCTTCGATTTGATTTAATACAATATGAGGATTTTATCAGCTGCCACCGCAAAATTACTAAAGAGTAGAGCACAATAAATATAGTACGTGTGTGTCAGCAAAATATTTTGGAATAAATTCACAATATTTCTGATTGATATAGCTATAAATTATGTATTAACAGGTATGTACTACACTATTACATAAAAGTATTCTTTATTTATTAACAAAAAGGTAGGGTAAGTATAAGTGTAGTTAATACATTCACTTTTGAGCCTGCTGTGGAATTAAACGATATATAGTACAAAATATACACACATAGAAACAATACATTGATATGTTTTCATCAATATTACATTTAGGTACATGCAATCAAACTCCTTAACGTTAGTTCAGCAGTGTTTACCTATGTATCATGAATATCGTTAAAATATTCACTATCACATAATTATATTCTTTACTACGCGACACAGCAGTCGAATAAACTAGCCCCTAACTAACTACTTACAACATCACATCACAGGGCTCAGATTATGTAGAACATCAGTTTCTTCATGTAAATTACACATAAAGGAAAACATATCTGCTGCCAGTGCCAATTAATCTTCTAATACCATAAAGTGCATACCTACACACTTTATAATTACACCTACATAAAAATAAATCCTATTAAATATTGACATATGTGCTGTGAGCATGTGTATACAGTTTTAACCATTTATCGGTGCCTTTTTGCCTTATCACTTTTACTAACTTCTCACTAGGCTCCCGTTTTTCCATTACAACATAGAAAATAAATGTTGGATTTGGAAAATCTTTCATGCATACCTATATACAATTTGTTATCTGTAATTTGTATGTAAAGTGCTGTATTTCATATAATTTTTGCTTATCAGCAAAACAGATACATACCGCAACGTTGTTTAGTCCACGTTTGGTACAACTGTAGTGGTACAGACTATAGATAGGCAGTTCAGTGCTGTAGAGCGTAAAGAATGGAAATAAAATAGGCTTGACAAGGCAGACTACGTATAAGTTAGGTATAGTCAGATAAATTAAAATTACAGTAGGTAATTATAAAGCGACCTTTGTATGCATTGTAATTTGTGATTGTCAAGGATTTGGAAAATGAATCATATTTATATGTAATAAAAGAGATTACACAATAATTGCACTAGCAAACTGTAATCCCATTACTTTCACATAAATTCTTAATTGACAGTTTTAAATAAAATATTGTTTTATGCAGGTTTCTGTATAATGCATGTGGTTTAGGATTGAACTTACATAACTTGGTTGTACAACGTAAAGTAGTACCATACCATATTGATATAAAGCTAAAAACTCACTTCTGTTCACATATAACAATTCATTTACTGGAGACACTACATTACATCAGGTAATAGAATTGTTTCTATCTTGTAATTTAACTGTACAAATACATCTAATAAAATAAACATAATCTCGTTCAGATTTATTAAGGTTAATTAGTGGTTCAAAAGTTCGATTTATCCAAATCATGACGGAAATATTGAGAGATTGCACTCAGAAATACAATTCTTGATGTATTGCTCTCCATATCATATTATCATGTTTTGATATTGATATGACCTATAAGCTTATTATTCTCAATGATCATATGAGTTGTAAAATACATTATTAAGATATTTGTATGAAAATTAATATAAATGCATCACAATCACACTTTCCTGACCGTAAAGTGTAAGAGCATTTTTAAACCTTGTTTTGAAAGAAATTCATATAATATGTATAGTATTATATAGATATTCATTTGCATGCAACAAAAGTTATTTTATTAGTCATTGCAATAGTCATTTAGTCATACTGGTGCGCGTTTAGGTTTTTAGGTAATTACAGAATATTAATTACAAAATATTGTACTTAGATATATAATTTGGTTTGGAGGATTGTGTTTAGCAGAGCGTGTTCATCGCTCGTGCCGTGTGTTACCTTAATGTCAGTGGCGGAACTACAGGGGAAGCAGCCAAAGCAACGCTTTGGGGCCCCAGGGCCCGAAGGGCCCTGAGGGGCCCTGGCCTTGGATAAAAAATTTGAAATCTGCAAACGTAATGACGATAGGGAGGAAAAACTTCAAAATAATTAGTTAAATAGTGG